>JABUQX010049587.1:17500-27500 GCA_015478945.1 Trachelipus rathkii | reverse complement strand
GTGTAGGTTCCTTAATGAATTGTTCAGATCGTTAAAAATACTGAATTATTCAACCTCCCTCCCACTTGTATCAGTATGAGAGAACATCAGTTATTCATTGTGGTGTGCGTTAAAATCTTCCAAATAGAGGATCTCAGCATTTAGATGAGAAGATGTAGCTGTCTCATGGGAGGTTTTAAGATATTTAAAATGAACTGGAAAATATTTTCCTTTAGGAACACAGTAGAGAAACATAAGATAATGGTGTTAGTATGAAGAGAGATTTTAAGCCAGAGAACATCGATATTAGGAGGTTCAAGATTTTCAAGAAGTGTTACAGAAGTGTTTATGCCTATGTAGGTGCAGACCCCACCATTCAGTTGGGAATTACAAAATAAGTTATAGTTAGAGATATTCATGTTATTAGAGTAGGAATCCCTGGCTTGTTGGGTCTCAGACAGAAGTAAAATGTTTTGAAAAAAGAGGTAGTGAGGTGATGTTCAACATATTTTAAATTAACACGTAGACCACGGAGATTGACAAAGTCAATAGAAATCATATCTCTATGAGCAGCCCTCCACCAGAGACCATCACTACCATGTAACTTCGCTATTCAAAAACGTCAGGAAACACAGACACAAACTCACATTCAGACGACAATAAAAGTAAATAAAAAAATCATTAACAAATAATCCAAAAATTAAACCCAAGTTAAAAGAGAAAAAAAAATTATTTGAAATTTGCAGGAAGCAAATAAAATTAAGAGTATATATATATATATATATATATATATATATAAATATATTTTATATATATATATATATAATATATATATATATATATATATATATATAATATATATATATATTATATATATATATATATATTATATATATATATATATATATATATATATAATATTAAATGCAAAAATACCTGTTTTTTTGCTACTAATTATGAACCTCTTTTCTAAAGTAGGAAATTGTAGAGGAGCGGAATAATGAAGAACATTCCTTAATTACAAGCCCAACTATACGAATAACACTAAAGATACATTTCTTTTGTAGCGAACATCTGGGGGAGTTTTTTATTAATATATATATAATCTTATATATATATATATATATATATTATATATATATATATATAATCTAATATTATATATATATTTATATAATATATATATATATATATAATATAATATTATATAATATATATATTATATAATACTATATAGTTGACAGAACAGTTTGAGCGCTACCACCCTTCGAATATGAAGAATAGAGATATTCTGCTCAAAAACTTGGATATAATCATATATATGGGAGTAAGCCAACAGGCCGTAAAATTTCAAGTCTCATAAGATGTATATAGACGGGGGTCGCCCCCGAGGGTTCGAGGTAAAATATTGCGCATTAATCGCCCTAATGTGGCGGCTTACATGAGTGAGCGAAGAGTTAGGCTTAACGAGAGTTAGGCTTGAGCGTGGATGCCGTACATCGTCGTAGACGAGAGAGATATACTTTACCCATGTGCTCCCACGATAGGGCGACACATAACCCCCTTTAAAAGAATATAAATAGATCGTAGAAAGACTGATGGAGACTGGGTAGAGAGAAATTCGGAAGTCGGAGACGGAAGTGGAGTCGGTTCGGATTCAGATACGGAGTCCACGGGAACCCGAAGACGGAGGGGTTCCTTCACTAAAAAAGTAAGAAGAAATGCAGGAAATGACAAAACAGAAGAAGAAAGGAAGGGAGGAAAAGGTCAAAAGGCAGAAAAGAAGAAGTGAGGAAGGAGAGTTAGGGAGGCAGATCGGAGTCAAGTACCGGCATCCGGATGCCATGAGCCAGTGCCGGTTTAGGTAATAAACATTCGATAGTAACAATAGTTGAGTGTTACTTTATATATGTATATATGGTCTAATAAGAATTTCGAAATAATGGCGTTCAACCCATCAAATAAAATAATAAATAAAGAAAATAAAATAAATAAATTTCTATCATCTTATTAGATGTTTTAAACTACAATTAACGTTTATTTTTACATACCCATAAAGCAGAATTAAATCATAAATTCAAAACCACTAATCCAACCCCTTCCTGAACCATCCGTAGATCAATTGATCTATATGATCTATTGAATCTAAATGGATTTAAGATTATATTTTTTAACATAAAATCGTCAGTATTAAATTACTAAAGCAAGATAAATCAGATAAATCAAAACACAAAACTATCCAACCCCCATCCTGGACCATCCGTGAGACCATGATCTAATTGATCTATTGAATCTATTGATTCAAGTCAAATTTTTTACTAAATTGTCATGTTTTACATACCCTAAAATCAGTAACGATCAGTAAACAAACAAACCATCCTATCACCCCTCCCATAACCAAACCTACCCTCCCATGATCTGAAATCGATCCTATTGATCTAGTTGATTCAAAAAAAAAGGGGGGGCGCCCATTTCGAGTATACATTTGGAAAAACAATATCATAAAACACATATCTTATACACTGATCAACGAATATATGCATACGTAACAAAGTTTCCCCATCAATAAAGCTTACTTAGGCACTCATCTGAACTATGATTGATAATGCTACAACGACAAACCTAACCATACCTTTAAACACTAATAAAGCAGTCAACAAATTAACACAAGTTTCAACTTAACAGCAGTAAAGTAACTAACATAGCATACAAAGAGGTAACCTTTTCACACTTTTGTCAAGCATATCTCTAAGATAACAATGTTAATATAAATTAACATGTTATAATTAACTAAAATTTACCACAACATTGGTTAATTATCTTACTGATCAACGAATATACTCTAACGTAACAAGGTTTCCCCATCAATAAAGCTAACATTTGCATCATATGAACTAAGAAAATATGTACAAAGGACAAACCTAACACAACTTAGTACGATCGAATAAACTGTTAACATTATCAAAGTTCCAGACTTAACACCAGTGAAATAATCTAACATTGCATTGCAAAACGTAACCTATTCATACTTTTTCAAAGCATATCTCTAACATATAAACGTTAATCTTACACTGACACATTAACATTTAGCAAAAAATTTATCACAACAGTGTTTAATTATCATACTGATAAACGAATATACTCTAACATAATAAGTTTTCCAATCAATAAAGCTAACATGATTTCGTAACATGAACTAAGAAATAAATGTACAAAGACAAACCAACACAACTTACACACGAATAACATTAGCAAAGTTCCATACCTGCTTAACAACAGTAAAGTCACTAACATTGCATGCAAAACGCAACCTATTTCTACTTTTTCAAGCATATCTAACATATTAACGTTAACCTTACACTGACACCATCCATTTAGCAAAAATATCCAACATTGGTTAATTATTATACCGATCAACGAGTATACTCTAACATAATAAGGCTTCCAACATCAATAAAGCTAACATGCTAACATAAACTTAAGAATAATAATGTACAAAGACCAAAAACCTAACACAAAACTTTACAACACGAATAAATGTAAACCATTACAAAGTCCACATTAACACCAGTAAGTAGCTAACATTGCATACAAAAACGCATGCAAACCGTAACCTATTCTTACTTTTCAAGCATATCTCTAACATATTAACGTTAACTTAAAACTTGACACAGTGACATTTAGCAAATATTTATCACAAAAACCATTGGTTAATTAATCATACTTTGATCAACGTAATATAACTCTAACATAATAAGGTTCCACATCAATAAAGCTAACACAGCGTAACATAACTAAAGAAAAATAATGTACAAAGGACAAACCTAACCACAACATTACACACGGATAAACTGTTAACATAACAAAGTTCCACACACTTACACCAGTAAAGTAACTACATTGCATGCAAAACAGTAACCTATTCATACTTTTTCAAGGCATATCTCTAACATATTAACCTTAATCTTACAAACACAGTAAATTTAGCAAAAAATGTAGGCATTAACCGCTGTCGATATCATACACGACCCAAAGGACTATATGCTAACGTAACAAGTTTTTTACATACATAGTAATATTTAACAAACATTTCTCATAACCTTACCTAAATATAATCCCAGCAGAATTAATTGCAAACCTAACAAAGTTTTGATCCAAACCAAACATAATAATACGAGTTACTTTTGAAATAAATTATCATAGTAAAGTGTAACTAGTTTACCGATTTAAAAACAATAAATCATAACATCGAGTAAATCCAAAAACCACCCATCCCTCCCTGCCCCTACCCGCCCCTCCCTACCCATCCCATTACCATGGACCTTTTAGAGTCTTTCGATCATGGATTCAAGATCAACATATTGACGTACCATGTACGGATAAACAGTAACAAAATAAGTCGTTTATATACTAAACAACGAAAATATGCTACCGATAACATCATATTTGTTATAATAAAGCTAAAATTTAGCTTTTTCTTAAAAAAGATAAATAATGTAACAATGACAAACATAACACACCTTAATGCTCGAAAAACTACTAACATGTAACAAGAAGTCTCCATACATAAACAACAAGTAAAGTTACCTAGCACAGAACGATAAAAAACGTAACCTATTCACACTTATTCAAGCATATCTCTAACATATCAAGGTTAATTTTACATTAAACAATTTAAACAAATTATTTAAATATGTTTTCGATGTACATAGACAGAAAAATTGATTCTTATATACATAACTAGCGAATAATATGCTAACATAACAATGTTTTTCACATTAATAAAGCTACATAGCGTATTATGAACTAAGAAAATAATGTACAAAGACAACCTAACACAACTTACGCTACTAATAAAAGCAGTAACATTAACAAGTTCCACACTTAACACCAGTAAAGTAACTAAAGAACATTGCATACAAAACGTAACCTTCATACTTTTTTCCAAGAATATCTCTAAAAATTAACGTTAATTTTACATTGACACAGTATATTTTAACAAAATTTATCATAACCTTGTCTAATTATCATTACCAGACCAACGAATAACTGTTAAACATAACAAAAGTTTATCCAAACATAACATTAAAATAAGTTCTTCGTTGAAATAAAATACCATAGTAAATTGTAATAGTTACTGATTTTAAAGCAGTAAATCAGTAAATCAGACCACCAACCCCTCCCCACCCCTCCCTCCAATGACCTTTTGATCTATTGATCTATTGGTTCATGTCATATTCGAGTATCATTTCGGCTAAACATAACACAAAAGTAAGTTTTTTATATACTAAACCATCAATATAGCAAACGTACAAAGTTTTACATTAATAAGTAACATAACATAACCGGAACTAAGAATATAATCTACAACGACAAACCTAACACATCCTACGTACGAATAAACACTAACATTAACAAACTTCAGCACTTAACAACAGTAATAGTACCTAACCACTGTCGTACAAAAGCGTAACTATTCCCACTTTTTTGCAAGCATATCTCAACATATCCAGTTAATTTTACATTAAACATCGTTAATATTTAACAAAAATTTAGCAATAACCCTGTTAATCATTCTTACTTTGACAACGAATATAATGTAAACGTCGCCGAATTTTTTTTACATCAACTTCGCAATATTAACAAATTTCATCTAGACCTCCGCCCCCCCCCTCTAAATATCATAATTCCCCAACGAATAAATTGCGAAGCACAACGAAGTTTTAACCAAACATAACATAAAATAACAAAATTTTATCCTGAAAACCTAAAATAAGTTCTCTGAATAAAATATCACAGTAAAGGGTAATAGTTTACCTAATTTAAAGCAGTAAATCAGTAAATCGAACCATCCATCCCAGTAGTCCCCTACCACCCATCCGCCTATGATCATTGATCTATTGATCAAGTCATATTTCGAGTATCATTTTGGAACATGATAACATAAAAATAAGTTCTTTATATACAGACCTACGAAATATGCCTACGCAACAAAGTTTTAGCATCAATAAAGTTAACATATCATACATCTGAACTAAGAATATAATGCACAAATGAAACCTAACATACTTCGCGTATGAATATAAACCGCTAACATCCTGAAAATTCCCTAGTTTTCAAAGGTAAAGTAGCTAACGGTCATACAATACTCGATATGTTCCCACTTTTCCCGCATATCAGCAACAGGTAAAGACGTATTATCTAACAAAATCCTTTAAAAAAAGTGACCAATCTATCAAAGATACCAGCATCTTGAACTATAAATTGACACTATCTTCAACAAAGTGTCACTCGTCTCGAGTATAACATCATTTGAACTACGAATAAACGTAGACATTAGTAAAATTCTCGGGCAAACCTAACATTACTCAACAAAAACTTAACCTAGGCTCACGTTTCTAACACATCATCGTCAGTTAACACAGTAATATCTTACAAAACTCATCATTTCTCTAACAAATCAGTGGTAATTTCATACAATCATAGTAATATTTAACATAACGTACCTAACTTACGAATAAACAGCTTTCATTAACTAAGAGTATCTAAAGCAACACATCACCTCCCGAGAGAAAACCCAAGGGACGCGCACCTTGAAAGGGTGTGAATCCTGAGAGGGTGGTCACCCCGAAGGGGTGTAAGCGGGTTTTGGGCTGATGGCGGAAAAGGTGGGAACATATCGAGTATTGTATGACCTGTTAGCTACTTTACCTTTGATAAGTAGGGAATTTTCAGGATGTTAGCGGTTTATTCATACGCGAAGTATGTTAGGTTTGCATTTGTGCATTATATTCTTAGTTCAGATTATGATATGTTAACTTTATTGATGCTAAAACTTTGTTGCGTAAGCATATATTCGTAGGTCTGTATATAAAGAACTTATTTTTATGTTATGTTTATCCAAAATGATACTCGAAATATGACTTGGATCAATAGTTCAATAGATCATAGGCGGATGGGTGGGTAGGGGACTACTGGGATGGATGGTTCGATTTACTGATTACTGCTTTAAAATCAGTAAACTATCACGCTTTACTGTGATATTTTATTCAGAGAACTTATTTTTATGTTATTTCAGGATAAAATTTTGTTATTTTTATGTTATGTTTGGTTAAAACTTCGTTGTGATTGCAATTATTCGTTGGGGATTATGATATTTAGACGAGGTTATGATGAATTTTTGTTAAATATTACGAAGTTGATGTAAAAAAATTCGGCACGTTAGCATTATATTCGTTGTCAGTATGATGATTAGACAGGGTTATGCTAAATTTTTGTTAAATATTACGATGTTAACTGTAAAATTAACTGGGATATGTTAGGATATGCTTTGAAAAAAGTAGGAATGGTACGCTTTGTACGAAATGTTAGGTACTTTACTGTTGTTAAGTGCTGAAGTTTGTTAATGTTAGTAGTTTATTCGTACGTATGGTGTGTTAGGTTTGTCATTGTACATTATATTCTTAGTTCAGGTTATGTTATGTTAGCTTTATTAATGTAAAAATTTTGTTACGTTAGCATATATTCGATGGTTAGTATATAAAAAAAAACTTACTTTTGTGTTATGTTTAGCCGAAATGATACTCGAAATATACATGAACAATAGACAATAGATCAAAAGGTCATGGAGGAGTGGGAGAGAGGTTGGTGGTCTGATTACTGATTACTGCTTTAAAATCAGTAAAACTATTACTTACTATGATTTTATTCAAAGAACTAATTTTTTATGTTATGTTTGGATGAAACTTTGTTATGTTAGCTATTCGTTGGTCTGTAGATAATTAGACAAGCGTTATGGTAAAAATTTTTGTTAAATTTTACTGTGTCAATGTAAAATTAACGTTAATTGTGTTAGAAATATGCTTGGAAAAAAGTATGAATAGGTTACGTTTTGTATGCAATGCTAGTCACTTTAGCTTTAAGTGCTGGAACTTTGTTAATGTTATAAGTTTATTAGTGCGTAAGTTGTGATAAGTTTGTCTTTGTACGCATTATTTTCTTAGTTCATATGATGCTATGTTAGCTTTTAATGTGAAAACATTTTTTATGTTAGGCAATTATTCGCTGAGTTAGATATAAAGAACTCACTTTTTCTGCTAGTTTATCCGAAATGATTCTCGAAATGTGACTTGAAATCAATGTTTAATGTAAAATTAACCTTATTTATGCTTTAGAGTATGCCTGAGAAAAAAGTGTGAATAGTGTTACCGTTTTTTCACGCTGGCTAGTTACTTTACTGTTGTTTAAGTATGGAACTTTGTTAATGTTATAGTTTATTCGAGCATAAGTGTGTTTAGGTGTTTGTCATCTGTACGATATATTCTTAGTCAGGTCATGGCTAGAGCTTTCATTAATGTGAAAACAATTTACGTTAGTGATATTCGTTGCTGTTAGTATATTAAAGAACTTGATTTTTTACTATGTTTAAAATCCGACATGTACTCAATATGTGGACTGAATCATTAAGTCGAAAAGATCAAAAGGTCATTGGAAGGATGGGTTAGGAGGGCAGGAGGGGCATTGGGTGTTTGATTTTACTGATTTACTACTGATTTATTGTTTTAAATTCTGTAAACTATACACTTTACTATTATATTTTATGTCAAAGAACTTATTTTTATGTTATGTTGGATAAAACTTTGTTGTATTTGCAATTATTCGCTAGGATACGATATTAGGTAAGGTTATGAGAAATGTTTGTTAAATATTACTATGTTAATCTAAAAAACTTTGTTACGTTAGGCATATAGTCGTTGTCGTATTGATTCGGACAGGTGTATGATACATTTTTTTGCTAAATATTACTGTGTTTTGTAAGATTAACGTAATATGTTAGAAGAGATTGAAAAAAAGTAGAATAGGATTAGTTTGCAGTGCAATGTTAGTTACTTTACTGTGTTAAATGTGGAACTTTGTAAATGTTAACAGTTTATTCATAGATAAGTTGTGTTAGGTTTGTCTTTGTACATCTATTTTCTTAGTTCATGTTACGCTGTGTTTGCTTTATTGTTGGGAAAACTTTTTGTAGAGTATATCGTTTGATCAGTATTGATAATTAACCAATGTTGTGATAAATTTTGCAAATGTCACTGTTTTCAGTGTAAGGTTAACGTGAATATGTCAGAGATAGCTTGAAAAGTACAGAACATAGGTTACGTTTTGTATGCCAATGTTACTACTTTACTGGTGTTGAAGTGTGGAACTTCTGTTAATGTTAACAGTTGTATCGTGTTAATTTGTGTCTAGGTTTGTCTATTGTACATTATTTTCTTAGTTCAGTTACGCCATGTGTAGCTTTATTATTGTGGAGCCTTTATGATGTTAGAAGTATATTCGGTTGATCAGTATGATAATGTAACTAATGTTGTGATAAATTTTTCTAAATGTACTGTGGCAGTGTAAGGTTAACGTTAATATGTTAAGAGATATGCTTGGAAAAAGTAAGAATTAGGTTACGTTTTGCATGCAATGTTAGTTACTTTACTGCGTGTTAAGCATGGAACTTTTTGATAATAGTTAACAGTTTATTCTGTGAAGTTGTGTTATGGTGTGTTTTGACATGATTTCTTAGTTCATGTTGACGCTGTGTAGCTTTATTGATGTGGAAACCTTATTAGGTTAGAGTATATGTTGTCAGTATATAATTAACCAATGTTTGATAAATTTTGCTAAAGTCACTGTGTCAGTGTGTAAGGAAACTGTTAATATGTTAAGATATGCTGAAAAAGTAAAATTAGGTTACGTGTATGCAATGTAGCTACTTTCTGTGTTAAGTGTGGAAACTTACTGTTAATTTAACAGTTTATTCGTGTGTAGTGTGTTAGGTTTGTCTTTGTACATCATTTTCTTAGTTCATGTTAGGCCATGTTAGCTTATGATGTGGAAGCCTTATTATGTTAGAGTATATTCGTGATTAGCATGATAATTAACAATGTTGTGATAAATTTTGCTAAATGTACTGTGTCAGTGTAAGGTTAACGTTAATATGTTAGAGATATGCTTGAAAAGTAAGAGTAGGTTA
>JABUQX010049587.1:10000-12500 GCA_015478945.1 Trachelipus rathkii | reverse complement strand
AAAACAAAGAAATTAGTAACATGTAAAAAACAAATAATTAACAGGAAGATATAAATTAGACCGTTTTCGTTTTTGTCATTTGTGCTTCCGCTCGGTAAGAAATGGTTACGCAGTTTTAGCACGAATTTTGTGCAAAAACGGCCACGATTTCTTACGAGGTTTACTTTTGTTTACAAACAATTGGAATCAGCTGGTGCGATGGAGCCCGTCGATTTGGAATAAACAGAAATAAAAAAAAATAACAAATGGTTTATATTACAAATAATTGATCAACTATTTTGGTGGAGTTCACTGATTTGAAAGAAATTAGACTTAAAGATGATTTTATTGAATGAAATATTCATCAATTCAAACGGGCCTACCATGTAGTGAAAATATTATTTGATTTCATTAGGAATATATCAAAAGGGAAAAAAATATGAATATCACACAAATATTTGCACAATCTTTTTATTTTTAAAGGCATTACTCACAAATCTTCCTTACCCATTGAAAAAAAAAATTAAAAATAATTTCCTGCCGCCATTTTTTTTATTCACATTTTTTCGTAAGAACGTGCCAAATTCAGCAAGTACGGAAAATAGCAACCTTACAGAATTAAGGAAATTCCTTACAATTGGTAAGCATTTCTTATGATTTTGCGCTAAATTTGACAAAAACGAAAACAAACTCGAACATTTCTTACGTTTCGTAAGCACAAATGCAAAAACGAAAAACGCCTTTAATAATAAATGAAAAACATTATGTAAGTTAACATACCTGCAGACATCTAGGGGTCCACGATCCTATTCCACATTTGATGTCAGGAACGTCCATTTCCTCCAAGAGTTCGAGGGCTTGTTTCTTCCTTTCTCGTTCCTCGCTCGTTTTTTTCGTAAAATATTTCATTTTTGTGGTAAATTGTTCTTTCTCTTTATTAACTTATTATATATAATTTATTTATTATACAATATTTTAAGAGATCAAATGAGTAAATAATAAATATATTTTAATATATTTTAATTATAATTAGGCATATAATTATGATAATTGCAGTTTAATAAAATATTACTATTTACAAACGTGAGTCTTTTCATATTCCGAAGAGATTTTTTTTGGGATTATTTCTTAAAGTTTCTGCAATTCACATGGCTAATAATTTTTTATATATTTTATAATATAATATATCTGTCGATAGTATATATATATATATATCATTGTAATATATTATTATATAATATATATATATTATTTTTTATATATATATATATATATAATATATATATATATATATATATATATATATATATATATATATATTATATATATTTTATATATTAGTTATATATAGTCAGTGGCGTTTACGCAACGTGTACTAGAAAAACAATTTCAAACCTACCAAACCCAATTAATAAAGAGTAATATCAAAAAAGTACAATTACAATTTGTTAAAGAATGCCTAAAAAATTTAATAATACCGAAAACGATGTTGTCTAATATATATAATATATATATTATTATTATATATTATATATATATATATATATATATATAAATATATATATATATATATATAAAGAATTCTAAAAATTTAGTCTTATACTCTATAATATATACTATGATACATATATATAACACTTTTGGGAGAAGGGAGCAGCAAATTTTTGAAATCAAGCGGTCCTAGAAAATATGTGAAGTATGAGGTAAAATTAAAAAGTCTTTTAAAATTAAGCTTTCTTATAAAATATATATACGGTAATGGTATATTTTTTTTGGGGTGGGGGCAAATTATTTACATTAAAACTATTCACCATTGAATGTAAAAACTTTACCCGCCCTCAAGTATATATAGTTATATATATATATTATATATTATATACTGAATACATAATATATAGTATATATAAATATATATTATTTATCTATTATATATAACTATATATATGTATATATACTATATATACTCATATATATATACATATATATATATATATATATATATATATATATATATATATATATATGAGCTATTTTCTCAAGTTTTATAATTATTGTATCAAATCTAAAACTTAAATTTCTTTTATTTTTTAATTAAAAATTTTGTTTGTTCAATGTATGAATTTCGGGTAAAAAAACTAATACAGCAGCATTTGGAAATGGGAAACAGCGCGAAGATAGATTCCAAGAGCCAGCATCTACAGTTTGTATTGTATTGGAAAGAGTTTTGTTTTCGAATTGTTTCTGTGCAGGCAATGCAGCTTTACTTTATTCACAACTCTCTCTTTTAAATGTTATATTACGGTTCCTAATCTTACATGTTCATTGGGTAAAAAGACAAAGACTTAGTGGTGCTCAGTATAGAGCTTGGCAAAAGAAAAAAGAAAGAAGCAAGAAAAACTGCTAGAAAAGTTTCACCTTTAGACATAATGTTAAGATCGTCTGAAAAATCAAGTGGACATTCCAGTGTATCAGCTATAGCAGGGGTGTCAAACTCATTTACCGTGGAGTGCCACACTGACTG
>JABUQX010049587.1:0-2500 GCA_015478945.1 Trachelipus rathkii | reverse complement strand
TTTGCAGATGGTTTCTTTGTTTTGACCAAAAATTTGCTCCGGTCAATATTTTTACACCACCTTTAATTTTATTGGCCTCTAGAATGTACATATTATTGTCTTTAATTCTGAGTATATACACTGGCATGTGTGTTTGTGAAGAGTTAATGAGTCCAATACTAGTGATGTTGTTTTATTAATCGATAAGGCTAATATTGAAGAAGCACATTCTCAGAATAGGTACTTAGGGTTCTGTCTTATAGGATGGATTGTAGTAGAGATTGATAGAGGAATTTTTTGAAGGGGAGACAGTTTTCTATTGCTATGATATGACATTTACTTCGAGCTCAGCTTTATACTCATTTCTGTAGTTCTTCTCTTGCTGTGTTTTATAGAGGAGTTTTGCTCGTACTATGATGTATGTCGTACATAGTGCAATGAGCTCCTAGCTTGATTTTTATGTGAAGTGTGTTTGTTGGTTTGAACATCCGGTAGTTTCATGCAGAAATACTAAAATTGACCAAATAATGTTAGTGTAATGTAACATAACTCTGTAACCATAAACCTACAACCCCTACCTATATCATAATTCATAACCTAAACCTTAATCTATATCGGGAGGGTGTGGCGTCCTCTTTAGACTATAGCTGTATAAGTCGTAATAGGAGTTCTTCCAATTAATCTTTCTTGTCTATTGATATTAATTTTATTTATGTGTACCTTTATTTAACTATTCTCTAATCAAATCGGTATTGCGATATTATTATATGTGGAACTGTTATCGATAGTCCATATTTATGGTCTATTGCTACTTAGTTATAGAGATTCATTTGGTGGGGTATGGTTTTAGGTTAGAGCCTGATGCATGATAATGTCTTTTTGTTAGAATATGAGTTTAATAATTTATGAGTGGTGTGAATTATGAATTGTTTTATGATATCTGAATACCTATGTTTTGTTAGGTTATCTGATTAGTTATGGAGTTGGATATAGTGTAGGCGGGGGAATTCTATTTAGTATTAATCTCGTCTAATATACTTTCATTTATGATATTGTATTAGAGCAATAATATAGTGTCTGTATAGGAAGCAGGGTTGTTGGGTAGTTTGTTGGGCTTTAGTATGGAGGTTATATGTGCGTGTTTCCAGGAAAACGCAATGCTACGAATTTGTTTGTGTCAAACTCTCAGTGTTAAAATTTCAAATTATTACATTTAAAATAGTTACCCATACAACATTTTATTTTATTTTACTTTTAATATTTTTCATAATTCTCTAATTAATAATGAGAAAAAGAATAAGTAAAAATTTTATATTATATCATATTAATATTTTTTTTCACCTTCGCTTTATATAAAAGTTAATTTTATTGACTACGAAAATTAATGTAACATAACTGGCAATTTTGTGAGAGGAACCGGGGTTTAGGAATGGAAAATTTTATGTCAACTTTATATAATTGTTTGTTTTTTTCTGTGTAGGAATGAGATTATAGGATCATTATGTTGTTTTATGTAAAATTAAGTTAGTGGGGGCTTGGATGGAAAGGAAGGAAGGGGGTAGAATTAAGAGTGAGAAGTTAACTGAACAAGGTAATAAGGATAAGTATTTAAGAACGCTCGCAAGTAAATAACTTGAATGTGAACAAGTTGAAACTGAACAAATCTGGAAGCAAATGAAGGAAGCGGTTGTTAGCAGTGCAAAAGAAGTATGTAGATGTGCTAAAGTAGGAGGTAGGAATGTTAACAGTGAGTGGTGGAATGAAGAGGTGATGCAAGCGGTTAAAAGTAAAAAAGAAGCGTGGTTGATTTACTTAAAAGCCAAAGATGAGGTTTCAAAAGAGAGATGTTTAGAATTATAAAAGGGGGGAAAAAGGGATATTATAAAGTGCATACGTAGGGGGAAAAATAGAGGTAAATGAACAGCTTGGAAGGAGGATGAATGGGGACTTACAAGGCAATAGGAAACTCTTCTGGAAGGAATCGCGAAAGGTAAAGAATGATATTAAGGGGAATCTGCTTAGAATAATGAATAGGGATGGTGATTTCTCAACTGATGAAATGGATGTGAATGGAGTGTGGGGGGAACACTTCGAAAATCTGCATAACATTGGCAGGAATGAAGAGGTGATAGCGAATGTGTGTGCGTTTGAAGTTGCAAGATGGAATAGGTATTTTCGGGATGAGATCATTAGTAAGGAGGAGGTTACTGATAGAGTGAGAAAGTTGAAGAATGGTAAATCTGCAGATATAGATGAAATTACTGGGGAAATGATCAAGAACGGAGGCGAGATTGATTGATTGGATTTGGAAGTTGGAACAAAGCGTTTATGGAGGGTATAGTTCCGAGGGATTGGAGGAGAGCAGTAATATTACCCTTATATAAGGGTAAGGGGGATACGCGGAACTGTAGGAATTATAGGGGAATTAATTTATTGAGTGTTGTAAGGAAGATAAATGCTGGTATTTTGTTCGAAAGAGTGCGTCGAGTGACCGAAGGACTGGATTGGTGAAGAAACGGTG
>JABUQX010049586.1:2500-26715 GCA_015478945.1 Trachelipus rathkii | reverse complement strand
ATTCTTATAAATATGTATATAGTACTATATTTAATGGCTAATAAGCTACCTAACCTCTTGTCACTGGCTTATCTGTTATATACTGAAGCAGAATATGTGATTACAAAGAATTCTTAACATAACATATATATGATTGTGCATCTGGACTACCAATTAGAAAGGATCATATAACCATTATTTGATAATATCATAATATCATACAACACAATTAGTCAACTATTGGCATATGTGAAGTACCTTAATATCATCCAAACTACTCAGTGCTAGCTAGAATTTAAACTCTATTATCTCGCTCCCACACTCCTCTATACGCTCGATGAAATTATATCATATAATGATATAACTTATATTTATCTTATATACTATAATTACTATTATATATTACTTAATATTAATTAATATATATATAATACTACTATATATCATATCTAATGATCATTATAGCTCCTATATATCATATATATATATATACGTATGTAGGTATAGTGTATATATACTAATATATATATATTACTTATATTTATCTATACTATAATATATACATATTATCTTATTATACCATTTTTAGAACCTATATTAATCATATATATATTATATATATACGTATATTATATTTTATAATTCTTATATACTAATAATTATTTTAATGTATATATATATTGATAATATATATTAATTAATAATATATATATACTTATATATAGTTATATATAATATAGTATTAATATTTAATATTAGAGTTTATTATATATATAGATCATATATATATTATTTAATATGATATTGATAGTAGTATAGTAGCGGCAGGTCATTCCGCTAGTGTTTGAGTCATTTATTAGATCCACAAGCCTCAGCCAGGAACCACCTAGAGGCATTTTTAGAGCCCATATCTTTTTTATAACTACTTTTTTGACCTTTTATTGGGCCTATTGATACTTTTTGGGCCTTTAAACTTTTATAGGTGTACCTTTTCCTATTTTGGTGGCCTAGTTACCTTATATTTTGGGCATAAGATCCTATTTATGTAGAGGCTTATATAAGATCCTTTTTTGGCCATATGCTTTGGACTTGACCTTTTTATGTGATCCTAGACCTTTTTATGAGACCCAAATTTTGTATCGACACCCTATTTGTGTCTTCCCATGGGTCAATTTTTAGTACTCACGAGGTATTTTTTGAAGATAACCCGGATTTTATGAGGATATCCAGGATTATTTTTGAGATACCCTAAATTTTTAGAGATACCTCTAAATTTTTTTGAGAACCCTAATGTCTGTTATATGTGCAACCTAATTTTTTGAAGAACCCTAATGTTTGAGAATACCCTTATTTTTTTGAAGAACCCAAATTTATTTTAGAGATCCCTAATTTTTTGGCTTAACCCTTAATATTTTATGCACCCTTTTCGTGAGGAAAAGGGCTGCCGCATAAACTGTTGTTAACTATACACGTTCACAAGACATACGTACGTAATATGATTACGTATAATTTATACTCCCTACCTCATATATATATTTACCTACTCTCTCCCCTATTTTTTACGACTGATTGCGGCAATTTTTTGGCCCACTTTTTAGTAGTTTAATTTTATTTGATATTCATATATATATATATATTTAAATATATATATATTATATCCTATTTAGGGGTCTATATATATACCTATTTTTGATATGTCTTATATACCTATGTATAGTTGTAGACTACATCTGTGCATAAGATTAACCATAGGGTCTAACTTTTAGTGCTCACACTCGGTTTATTTTATTGTAGCTATACTCCTTTGGGAGCCTTCTATAGGGTCAATTTGGCCCTCACTAGTATATTTTTTGATGCTTACCTCTTGGTTAATCCATGGCGTCATTTTGGTCCACGGGATAAATTTTATATACTATATCGTACCAAACTCTTTGGTGTTCTATATCATGGGCTCAATAATTTGTACGTATATCTACAAATAAGGTAAAATTATTATGTTTCTTTATAGGGGCTTGCTCCCTATTTCTGATGATCTTTAATCTGTTTTAGTACCATTGAATATTTCGGCATTTAACGTTATGCGATTTGTATACTCAAGTGGTATCTATTTCTTGGACCACGCTAATATTTTCTTGAGCTACGACTTCGTGCCATCACTCACGTGACATATTAATTTCGTTTATCATACTCAACTTGATAAACGCCTGCTTAGGGATAGTACCTACGTCTACAAACTTGTTTACCTACACACTAGTGCGCGCTATAGTATAGCTATACCACAACACACACTAACACATAACTCACCAACACTCACACCTACACCCATCACACTACGACTATAACACATTATAATACAGACATTCCACCTATGGTAAATTTACTATATTAAACCATAGACACTTAATTGTATACACTTATATACACCACGGTAACGCTAGTTGGCTATATCAGAACACTAAGTCACAGCCTTTAGTAATCCAGATTTATCACATTAGTCAATTTTATTACTCCTAACGGTAATCTTTTTTTATACTACTATCCTATTTAGTAGAATAGTACTCTATACGTTGTTGTTATGTAATTATTACTTAATCAGCCTTAGTGTCGTGATCGCATGCTCGTGTTTGTATATTCTCATTTTTGCGGCTTATATAGTATTCTAGTGACTACTAAATATCTTTGGAATTGACAGCATACCACTGCAGGATACTATAAGATGCTCCGCACCTCTTTCTTGTTGCTATATACAAACACATTTTTAAATATATTGTTGACCCAGTTCGATCGGATAAGTTTCGAAAATCATAGCTCGATGTTTTAATCTCTGTAGTTCGTTTCTTTATATGTAGACTATTAGTTTATGACTGGTGTTACTCATTGTGATAGTTCGGCACTTGTTGTGTTATAGACCAGCTTTATGTTGTGTAGTGTTCCAAAGTGCAGTGGGCCTCAATGAGTTCCATGTGTGTGGATGTTAGCTCAAATGAATTATTTACTTAGATTGCCTAAGTGTGTCTTGGCCCACATTAGTGCTCAAGTGATTATTTGACCACATATAGTCAATGATAGTGGAGTTATTGATGCCTCGATAAGGTTATTCTCTTAACTTTTCTCCATACTGACTACTCCCCGTCAGTAATTTTAGCCCTTCATTATTATTATGTCGGTGTCTTATACCACTTATATATTGGTCAATAATTTAAGGTATGAGGATTCTGATTTGATCTGTGCTTATTATTTTTATATTTATTACATTTCTGCAGAATGTTTCCTTTAATACTTATGATATTGTTTAGTTATTATTCTCTTTATTTTTATGACTATTTCATTATTCAGTAGAATCAGGCTTGTTTATACATACATCCAATAGACACTATACATAATAATAACCTTTATCACTATACACTTAACCGTACACGATGATAGAGCTGTACACTAGCGACTACGACCACTGCGGTAATCTCTGAATGTCCTCACACTCTCCACTGCGCTGCACTATAGATAGACCAGCATAAATGCTCGAGCGGACTTGCAGCTGCATGACCTCTTAATCCGTTCCACATCTTGTGGTGAAATGGAGTCTCTCATTAGTATGAATCATCATATAGCGGGGTATCTCTCAATATAGAAATAGACACTCAATCAAAGGTTAACTTCATCTCTCTATATATACTCGATGGATCTGCACCTCTCTCTATTATCCCATACGATATACGTACAGAGTAATGAGTAATGTCTATCTCTAAGTCATAATGAAAGCTCGACCGAGACTCGCGGATGATCACCCCGACCCGAGGAGCCACATCAGACCGTCACCCGCAAGGAGTGATTCCTTCGCTAGACTATTTACCGCCGCTGCGTGCAGTCGACGGGCAATATTTCTCGTGCGTACCCGTCCCGCTAGCTGCTCTCCAGCAGGCGCAGATATCCGCGTAACCGACCGCCGCGTGCGCTGCAGGCGCATATTATATCTCGTCGTCTATTTTTAATAGATTAATCATATTAATATTATTATATAAATATATATAATAATAATGTATATATATTTATATACTTATATATATATTATTACATTTATATTATATAAATATATATTATTTAATATATATATAATATATATATAATAGTATATATATAATTATATAGTATATATATATTATATATATTATATATTACTAGTATATATGTATAATAAAATAAGTGATATAACAGTTGCGTAAAACAGAGTATATGGGATATGAAACTATTTCTTACACTCACACGAAAATAAAAATATAATTACTTTTGTTATAGAGTTAATAATCTTTTTCTACATTAATTTTTTTAGAAAAATATTACTTTATAACTCTAGTGAGTCAGTGCCATTTGTGTTATTTCATACTACAACATATTCAAAGCTTTCTTTTCAAATATACTTTTGAGTCATTCATTTTTATTTCATACTTAAACATTAGTTATTAAAAAAATATATTATCCGCGGACTCTAAAACTGTAACTCATTACAAGCCTATTATTAAACACCAGTATTATTAACATTATCTTTTTACTTAATACCTTTTTACTTAATACTTTTAATTATATTAAGATTTTAAAAATTCTATGGACATGAAAAAACCCAAATTTGTATTGATTTATCACATTTTATTTTAATAAATTGTACGAAAATTTTATTAAAAACATTATACATTAACACTCACTTTTATTATTAACTTGGAGACAAATATAATAATATATAGATATATATATTATATATATAATAGTATATATTATATATATATATATATATATATATATTACTATATACTATATTATATATATTATATATAATTATATATATATATAGTGCATGTAGCATACGTATTATATATGCCTGGTACATTACTATAGTATTATATATATATATATATAAGTATATTTATATTCTATATATAATATATATATATAATATATATATATAATATATACTATATATACTATATATTGTGTGAATTACTATAATATTTTATATATATATACTTACTACTATTATATATATATAATATTAATATATATATATTATATATATATCGATTACTATATATATATTAATATAATTTATTATTTATTATTATCTTATATTAATATATATGTCAGGATTAGGACAGGTATCCCGAAGGAAACTTGGTAATATCCCCGTCTAAATCCTTCGTTAATGAAGTAGTAAAACGCTGGTAGAATTTTTCTTTAATTCTATTCAACTCCCAAATGAAACATATTAACATTATTAACAAATTAATATTACCTTCGTCAAGACAGTAGATGGAAGTTGTTGAGTCAGAATATTTCCTTGTTTCGTTCACTTACAATAATATTCAGTATGGCTGTCTTTTTATTTTATAATTATTTTTTAAAATATTATTAAAAGTTACAAAAATAAAAATATATATTAAAATATATATAGACTTATTTATATATTATTAATATTCTATATAATATATATATTATATTATTTATAATAATATATAATATATTTATATATATATATATATATATATATAAATACATATATAGCTATATATATAGTATATATATATATATATATAACTGTATATACATAGATAGAGTATATATATATACTATATATTATATATATATAGTATATATATAATACATTTTATATATATAATTATATATATATACATATATAATATATATCTATATAATATATATTATATATATATATTTATATATATATATAATTTATATATATATTATATATTTATATATATATATATATAGTATATATATATATATCTATATAATTAATATTTATTATATCAAAATATTTAAATATAGTATATCTATTATTATTATTGACAATCAACATAACTTACCTTTATGTGTATATTTTTTCCGAGTCCCTCACACTTCACCTGATAACTATCCAATATTTTCATTTCTAGCAATTATAACTTAGAGCTAATTCATTAGAGTAGTTCTCAGTTAACAAGCGCCGCCGCGAACGAATAAGATTTCTTGTGTGCCAGCCCTTATAAAATCTCGCTCTCTTAATAGTTCCCCTGCGTCCCCAACATCAACTCTCTTTTCGCCCTAATGTCTTCTCTCTTTCCCCCACCAACTTTCTCTTTTTTCCTATCCTTGTGCTTTGAAAAAAAAATTCGAAAGGTGATATTTATACTTCAGCGGATTTAAATCCGAGATTCACGATTATTTCCTAAGGAATGTATTGGATGTAGGAATTTGGATTTATAATCCAGAGTGTAAAATTGTCTGTTCCAAAGATCGTACGAAATCTTTGGCTCACGTTTTACGATCCAATAAAGCTTAAGAATGTCCAATGGCTCAGATAATAAAAAGATAGATATAGTAAGCAAATGCATGCAAAGAACACTGAATGCTAGTAGTCATGTGACGAGCAGTAATTGAGCTAAGAGCCCGAATTTGTTGATTGTATAGTTTTTTAAGATTCAATAAACCTGTTTATTGATGGTGGTAGTGAAGGAAATATATTAATTTTTGATCGATAACGTGACCTCTGCCTTCAAAAAATTAAAATCAAAAGATTTAAAACTTCAAGGCACTATAACCTGACAATTTCAAATTACAAATTTAGAAGAGTTTTAATCCATATTAGCAATGTTAGCAACAATTCCACTTCTTGTCAAGTAGTATGGTCTATATTGTAATAAGTGGTGGCAATAGTCGAGGTTTGTGTAATCTTGATTTGCCAAATTTTATGGAGGTGGTACAAGTGTTCAATTTAAATGTGATTCATTTGGGGATATTTGACACTTGGGTTTACACTCTGTTGGAGGGTTGAAACCGGCGATATCTCCAGTGCAATTGAAATCTTGGCTTCGTGCTTTACAGTTCTTTCAACAATATCACATAGTGCTTTTCTTATTAGCAAGTCAAAATAATACTCACCATGACGAAACTGAATAAAAATGGACACGAGTTGTTCCTCCACGATATATAGAATTAATTTACTGAGAAAAGATAAAGGTCAGAATGGAGTCGGATGGTAATTATATCTGGTCCAGTCTTTTATCACTGAACTTCTTCATTATTGAATATTGGAACAACGCTGAAGAAATATTTGGTAAAGCACATGAGTAAAAAATTAACAAAACTTATCAGATGAAAATTAATTGTAAGTAATGAAAATATTCTTCTCAAAGCATGGGATTTTTAAATTGATAATGAGGCTTATCCGAAGGATATTACACCGTGAGGAATATGAAATAAAATTATTCATATGTTGTACTGAGTTATTTCTTTCGCAGGATACAGAAGCTTCTATTTTTTCTGCAAAAGATACTAGTAAAATTCCCAATGTTACTGTGAAAGGTTCCTTAGATTTGAAAATGTATAGTCGGACATGGACGAAAAAATATTAGTGAGTGAAATTAAGCAGAAAGCGATACAAGCTGTCTTTCGTCATCAATGGATGATAATGATCTGTGATTTGGGGGAAACCGCTGTTTTCCTTGTTACGACAATGAATCGTGGGCTGAATTCCGCAGATAAGTATATTTTCTTTGTCCATAATTAACGAAAAGATATTTGTTCTATATTAAATTATTCGAACGGACCGATCATTAACAGGAATATGATGTCATTTGTACATATATGAAATAATTTCATGAAATGTAATGGATTAGAAATGTATTAATTTCGTATGGGTTAGTGGTGATTTTATAGTCCCATGAGACTATGGTCAAAAATGAATAATATGTTGATGCTTCTTAACTGTATAACGGATGCTCGTTTTGTGGTTTTGTCATTTCTAGTTATTTGGTTAATAAAGAAGAGTGGGCTGTGATAAAGTGATTCATAGTTATCTTGTTTTTAGTCTAATGAAGGTGATAACTAATTGAGATATCATTGTATACTGTTAAATGGAATGTTCAACATAATGTTAAGAATGATTTTTACTACCTAAGGCATTGATTAAGTTATAATTTATGGGTCGCAACGCGTGACCGGTTTTGAATTCAATTAATTTTTGTAAGTTATTTTGAAATTCGGTTAAGGTTCGGGTATTTGACTTTAATTGTCTTTCAGTTCATTAACATTAGTAAATTTGAGGTACTTGCAAAGGTTTTTTTAAATAAATTAGTTTTCTTTCCTTAAAAATTTAATTGTTTGTCAGTCGGCAAGTACCAAATAAATATTAAGTATTGTCTCTCCCAATTCGAGAAGACAGCTTCCTTTTGTATTTAGTTTGGGGAGTGAATCCAAATGGTAAGCTGTTAGCGTTCAGTACTAATTTAAGAGATATTATTTAGTTCTAATAACTAATGAGTTGAAACTTCCCACTTTATGTGCCCTTGTGTTTATAAATATTAAATAAAATTATCATTCCAACGCAGGTATAAAAGTTTGATCTTTAAAGTATTCTGATCATTTTAGTGGTTTATAAATAGTATTTTAAGATTTACTGCTGGGCATTCCAAGACAGACACTTAAGTTCAAATATCCTTCCAATAAAATTTACTCACGGAGTGATACACATTTACGCAGCTCATTCTCGAATTTCATTCATTATACATTAGTGGAGTTTGACAAGACGCAAGGTATAAGAGTAACGCAAAAGCTTGAGTTAACATTTCTCTTGCGCCTGAAATGATTATTTACTTTTCATTTTAATTTTTTTTTGCTCAAGCATTTAAAGAAAAAATTAAAATAATTAATCTTTAAAAATGTATTTAATTCTTATAATTTAACGTTAATTATACTAGAATTATAATTGCCCACGAAATTTCTTCCTCCCTCCAAAATATCCTGATAATTTATGAAATAAATTAAATTCTTTAAAATGAAATCAAGTTCGATAGGTTTTGATAATTAAATAAAAATAAATTTAATATAAAATGGAAATCAAGTTCGATGGTTCTGATTATGTATATGAAATTAAAATTAAAAATTAAAAGATCTTAATATTACATTTAAAAAATTTCTTGATTACCTTAGCCATAATAATACAGCTAATTAACACTAAACTTTAAAAAAAATCTTGATATTAGTTAAAAAATTCTTGATTTATATTTATTATCATTATACTAATTATTATTATTATTTTTCGTTTTGATCTTTTGTTTTCTTTAAAATAAAAATAATCATAAAAAAAATTAAAATATAAAATATTTAAATCTAAAATAAATTTTTTTCGATGTTTTTTTTTTATGATTTTTTTTATTCATAGATAAAATTTTTCGTAGAATAAATTTTTCGATTTTTTTATTAAGATTTCTTGTAGTTTTAAAGATGCAGCAGACCCCTGGGGGCAAAAAAAAATCCGAATTGTACACGAAAACACTCTAATAATAAAAATTGATACTTTTTTTTGAGTATAAAAGTGTAAAAATGTGTATTTTGTGTGATATGACGTAACATAAAACTTTAACCTAAAAGGTTATAAAGAAATCAAAAATAAAATAAAATATTTATATATTTACAAAATTTTTTATTACAATTTTTAAGATTTATCTCTTATGTAGGCAAGTAGTAGAGCCTGTTTCCTCTTCTAGTCATCTCCAATGGCAAAACAACTGGAGGTCTCTGTAACTCTGTTTCAGACGACTCCTTTGTTGTTTCTTTAGTTCTTGTTGGTAGAGATGGAAGAGACTCATGCTCTCTTTGTCTTGGTTGACTTCTTGTACTCTTGGTTTCACATCCCTCGGACCTCTGGATTGCTGTGTGAGTCTATACGACGGTCTTCTTCGCTACTAGTCTTTCTTGCGCCTCAGGAGTGAGTAATATCCATAAACTGATTCTGAGGTGTTACCACATCATCTTTGGGAAGTGCTTCAGCGGAACTTGGCACATTTTCCCCTACAGTTTCTTCTGCAAGTGGCGTTACCAAAGTATCCTCTTTTACTTCTGCAATGACAGGCTGTAAATAGAGTTCTTGGGTTATTTTGAAATATATGAACTTCTTGTCTAGATTGGTGACAATAACGGCCTAGTACCCTCTTACTTGAGTTTTATTTGTGGTAGTAGACATTCATCACAATTCACTTCCTTGAGGCACTGTAGTCAGGTTTTAACTTGGTAACAATGGAAGGTTGTGTTTCTACAGGAGTTCTGCTGTTCTTGTGTTGAATCCTCTGGTAGAATGTTTTGTTCGTCATAAAAATTAGGGGGAATCCAGGAAGAAGTGGTTGGAGATTCTTGATCCGGAGGGTGGACTCGATAATTTTCAAAAAGGGCGGAGTCGGAGTCGGTAATTTTCAAGAGCTCGGAGTCGGAGTCGGTAATTTTGAAGAGGATGGAGTTGGAGTCGGAAAATTTTGAACCTACTCCACAACCCTGGTACCAACTACCTCAAATGGATCTAAATTTCAGTACCAACTAAAGTCTGATCGCCAACTTATTACAAACAAGGATTGACGGGGTGGGAGTAGTTAATTAAAGCTACATTGCTGTACCAACTGCTTCAAAGGGATCCAAGAACTAGTACCAACTAGAGCTTGGATTTAGCGATTAGTACGAAATAAAATCTATGATCAAAACAGAGAAGGGAAACCTGTTAAGGTTTGGGGATAGTTCCAACTATCCAGTTTCCGGGTATATATGACCAACTATTACCAACTAAGATTGTTGCTAGCTGAAAAGTTAGACTTCTAAAGTAGTCAAAACTACAGTCCTTAATTTGGCACAATTTTCGTAGGTTCCTAATAAACTTCTAATTGTGATCAACAAAACATTCTTGTTCTGAACATAAACAAAAATCTGTCTCTTCATTTCTACAACGGTTGCTAAGGTGTCCCTCAAAGAACTGGGAGTTCTGTTCAAGTTGCTGGAATTTTTTTTTCTTCTGTACAGCTACTCCTATAGAGGGCCTTATTACGCCTTGTTTGGAGTAGTTCACATCTGCTCGGGGGTCGTTCACTTCTATTAGCGATGTAATGACGTTGAGTCTGGAAATGGCTATGTATGTGATCTTATATATGTGTGTCCGCGTTGACTTGTTGTTGTTGTAACTTCTTGACCCTTTACTTCTGTAGTGACGTTGGCTATCTTGAGGCAGTCTTTGTGCGTATTTAGGTACTACATGTGGGTGTTGTTTGGTGGGTTGTGTTTGTGTGGTTTTGTGTTTGGTGTTTAGTAGTTGCTCTGAGGAGTTGACTACTCGCATTCCACCTCCATTGCGTCACCTCGTGATACAAGGGGTGCCGCTCTCCATGCATTTATGCGTGAGCATTGAAAAGCCCAGACTCGTTCGTGTGGGCCTCTTTTTCCAGCCATCTTCTTGTCTGTGGAACTTCCTTGCATCTCTGTTTCCTACTGTATTAATTCGTTCCTCTTTAAAACCCACGTCTGCGCACACTTGAGAGATTTGCGTTATGGGCTTGGGTGGGCTTTTCCGTATTTTATTTCCTGCCACCTCCCGAAGAAGGGACTAGCCGTGAGTGGTGTCTTGGAAAAAAAGTATATATAATATATATTATAAATTTAAAGATTTATTACTATGGATAATATATTATATTATATATTAGTATATATATATATATATATAATATATAATATAATAATACACATCATTCAGATGTGTTCAAAGAATTACGCCAATAAGACAGTTTATACCTTTACAACTGTGATAATTGTTTTCTCTCGTAGCTGTTTCTTTGCTTGCGGAATGTATATCAAGAAATAGAACAGGTACAGAAGAGTTAAACTGATTTAAGCACATATTAAGCTATCAAAAGTTTAGAAAGCTACAGTCGCTGGGGAGTGTTGAAATCACCAAGCTATCTTGCTTTACATGTCAAGTGAATATCTATTTGAAGTTAAAGAAGTCGATGAATTTAGATAGTAGTTTTGATTCGGTGACAAATAATACAATCAGATAATTTTTCATGGGGCCTGGCTTTGAGTATCAGCTAATTATGGATGAGGAAACGGTGTCTTAAACTAGCTTGACGCGTTTTTTTGGAGGTGGATGACCTAGTGTTAGAGCGGTCCGTTATTGTTAACTACTGCGACGTGGTTCAATTCGAATGGGGAGTAAAATATCTCAAATTTTGGACATAAGAAATAACATATATGCGCATATAACCAAACAACAGCATTTGGACAGTAAAATGACAGAGGATTGAACGAAGATAATACAGATTAGGGTTGCCTTTCAGAACAAAAAATTTAATTCGGTGACACCTGAAAAGGCCATCAAACTTACGAAGCCCCGTATACCCTCACCGGAGATGGTCAACATCCAATGGTGATGGGAAAGGAGAGGATGAGCGTGCTATTTGCTATTGTGTTAGGAATCGTGGATTTTAATATTTTTAAAAACGTTAGTGTTGAGGTACAGTGTTTAATGTTTAATGAAGGAGAGAATTCCTGTAAGGAACTTCTGTAAAAAACAACAAGAAAGGTGGAGAACCTTGTACACTGGAGGGAATGGGCGTACCCTAAACTATCTATAATAAAATGAGTCTATCACTACGTTCGTGGCTGTTGTCATTCCTTTATATATATATGTATATAATATTATATTATTATATATTATATATAATAATATTATAATTATATATATTATTATATTAAAATATATAATAATTATATATATTATATATATATAGTTTCTATATGTATATATTATATAAATGGGTGAAATGACCTAACTACTATGTTCATGTCGTCACCCTGGATTTGACTAAGGAGCTCAGCTAGGCAGGATGGTATACCGCTGCCTGAAACGAATTGTTGTCACTAGGAACAGCTCGAATACGATCGATTTTGATATAGACCACGGAAACGTTTTTGGAAAAGGAAATTGACTAATACAATGTAAGTTAGATTTGGAAACTCTTGAATATTGCTACTTACATGCGGAATAGGAGGAGTAATAGTGGATAATGATGAAAGAAAGGAGGAATAGATTGTTATAGTGATGAGAGTTTGATGAGTGAGAGAGAGGGAGGAGGAGGAAGAGAGCTGGTGAAGATTGTGCTGATGTACTAAATGATGGAGAGGGAGTTGAGGCAAACACGGAGTAAAGTTATATTGGACAAAAACGTTTTTACACAGTTTGGAGGATGGACAATTGCAGGAAAGAGTAAATCAAATTACACTGAAGATAAAGAAGGAGATATATGTATTATCAGGTGGTATGCCATCAACAGGGGTGGCATTTCAGAAAAGAGCAGAGGATGCTCATGAAACGCTTGGAGGAAAGGGTCGGATATGGAAAGAAGGAAAGGGTGAGAGATAACTAATGGGGTGATCTCATGCAAAGAGCTGGGAAGAGGAGAGATGAAGCGGTAAAAAAAAATGTTGGACCGTTTGAGAAGAATTTTGAGAAGGCACAGAAGGTGAAAGTTGATAGACTTTTTGCAATGAGGAGATTTCTGAAGATAATGAAGGCTTCTTGAGCTACAAAGATTTCACTATAGATTAGAGTATAGGTGATAATAGGACAAGAATTTTTTTGTTTGTTATGTCGTGATATATTTTACTTTGTAGTGGTCGAATATGAAGTAATATAGAAAGAGACTGTAACAAGTGATCGGGTGTGTAGATTGATTCAGAGTCACAGATTTTTAATAGTGATCTAAGATAAGCCGAGAAAGTACAAGTAATGGAGAAGTGGAGTACAATAAAAGTAGACTCGGTGAAAGACCAAGATAAGAGATTGAATTATGTAAAATGAAACGAAAATATGAGATGACGAGTGATTGAACAATGATAACACATAGAAGTGTTGGGAAAGACTGCTAGTAGAACATAACATTTAAATGATGGTATGATTGAGAAGAAGCATACACCTTGGTGAAATGAAGAGGTAAAGCAAGCCTGTGACAAAGATGGTAGATGAGAAATGTGCTTAAAAGCAATTTAATCCAGAGTCGTGTATGTGGAGCAAGAAATGAAGCGAGAAAGAAAGGGAAGTGAGATAAATATTTCCTATAGGAAGGAAAAATGAAGGATTTTAGATTGCCAAGGAATGCATAGAGGTAGCGAAAAATAGAGATGTTATTATCAAAGATAGAAAATGAACCAAGCATATTTATCGCCGCAGAGAAAAAAATAAAGGGATAGAAAAGTATTTTGATGATTGTTGATTGTGGAGGTGCTTTGGTAAGAGGAAGGGAGAGAGAGAGGAGGATAGACAGGAGGAGTAAGAGGAGGAGGAAGGCGGAGGAGAATTTGAGGAGGCGTTAGGTAAAATGAAGAGCGGAAAGACTCCTGGTGAGGATGAAAATAAATCTGATGAGACTGATGGATGAAGGAGCTGAAGCATCAAAGTATGGTGTTAGTGCGGAGAAAAGCAAGCAGTTTCTGGACAATTTGAATGAATTGTTTGACATTGCTGCATGTCAATGAAAGGATCTGCTTACATGTAACTGTGCCAAAGAACTGAAAATTCCAGCACGAAAAAGATACTGTTTAGTTGACCAAAGAATAGTTCGCAGAATGCAAATTGGCAGAGTAAACAAAACTGTAACTGAAATGATGTTGCAGAAGCATACAGATTTAATGTCGCATTGAGATGATACGGAAAAGAAGTGGAATTACAACTAAAAACTTCTATGAGTTCATAGATTTGAGAAAGCATTTGATTCTGTCCCCAGTACCCAGGGAGAGTTGTAGGATATAAGTTGGAGACAGACTGATTAAGGCAGTAAGAAGTAATACATGAATAGCATAAGTAAGGTAATAAGAGGATATAAAAACGAGGAATGGTTTGAGGTAAAAACTGGAGTAAAGCAGGGTAGTGTGTTGTGGCCGATACTGTTTATAGCGTTTTGCACACAGTCATAGATGGTTAAAGGAAGTTTAGAAAGATGACGGAGAACATCATGGTATACATATGAATTTGTTGGATTGGAGTGAGATGTAGAGGTTGGAGGCAAATATGCTGTTTCTCAAAAATATTGAGAGAAGCTGGATTAAATAGAATTGGAGTAACACAAAATAAGGAGTAGTCAGTGGAGGAGGGGAGTGATAGTGGATGTAGATGGTAAGAGAGTATTAAAATGTAAAGATATAAAATACCTTGAAGCACATGGAGAGAAGGGGTGTTCAACGAAATTCGTCCTAAAATTAATGTCAAAGTACAACAGAATCAACTTCCCATCTGAAGATAAAATTATTATATATAGAGTATATATAACAATATACGACGGAGTGCTGACACAATACTGTATATGGGCGGAGGAAATGAGCATTACGAGGAGATGAGAGAGTAAAATCAATAAGCGAAAGAATGTGTTGAGGACGTGATTGGAAAAACGATAACAGACAGGTGCGAACGAGACTGTGAGGAGAGCGGGGTGTGAACATGATGAATAGAGTGGCGCAGCCAGAACTAAGATTTGTTGGGACACTGAAGAGGTATTGCGTGGAGAAATGCATTAGAAGGTGATGGTGGAGACGCGGAGAGATGGAGACACACAGTGGAGATTTCTGAGGAGAACCAATGCTGCACGGTTGAGATAATGGGGCAAGGAAGCGGAGGTTGGCACCTGACCGGCTCGTGATCCTGCTAGAGAGGATGTATGATGTAATTATGTAAGTTATTATAAAATAATAGTATTCTATTAATATTATATTATTAAATATTATATATATATATATATATATGTTATATTATACTTTCTATATGCTATATAGCATATTATATATATTATATATAGTATATATATTAATTATATATATTATAATATATTATATATATAATATAATGTATATATATTATATATATATAATATATATATATATATATATATATAATATATATATATACTATATAATATTAATAGTTAGAGGTAGTGGTAATGATATGTACATAATGATTGATTATAGGGTGAGTATGAATATTATATAGTAGTGATATATTAGTATATAGATTAATATTATAATTATATATTTTTATATTATATAATATGTTAGTAAGATAGCTTCACATCGGTCACAAGCAGAGCCCAACACTCGGTCGCCATTCTGTCGTAAATAAAACGGTTTCTTTCTTCTTTGTCTTGCTATTCTCTTGGATCAGCGTTAGAATATGCCATGAAGAAGTCTTAGAGAGTCTGATAAAATTTTGTGACCTAATGGAAAGATAAATCTAGTTCACTGACAGGCGAACCTTACTGAAGTGTTTAAGACTGAGACTGGCATCGATACCATTACGTCCCAGAAATGTCTCTAGAATGCTCTAGGTTAAGAGTTCGGTCAAAGAGAGTGCTGACAACTGACAGTGTGAAAGTCATTCTGGAGTTGATTATATATATATGTAATATATTTATATATATATCAAAATTATAGTATTAATGATATATTAATTTATAGACAGAATTCTCTCTGATCTATTGATAATGAAATCATATATATATAATAGATTTATTTATATTTTATATATATATATATATATTATATATATAAATTGTTTAAATATAGAAATATATGTGCTTCTAAGATAGAGATATTATTATTAGTATCTAATAGGATTTTATATATATAGTAATATACTGAATATTATATATATATATATATATTATAATCAGAATTCGAAGTATAACTTTTTTCTTCAAAAATTTTGGTAGGCTTATATCTAAGCTTTACTACATGCTTTTAATTACATTGTAATTGATAAATATGTCAATTCTTGTTTAGTACAAAAAGTCCTTTTACATCATGCTTATAGATAGTGAAGATAAGTTTCTTATAAGAATTTTGTCGCAAAAAAAAGATGCGAATTAAATTAGTATCTGATAGAAAAGTAAGTATCCATCGTAAGTTGCTGTCGCAACTTGTACTTCTACATATGAGCAAATTTCTTTTTTAATCTCAATTCTTTTTGATATATTCGAATCGAGCCTCCACCAATCTACGTCGCTATTCATCTTACAATATCGTATTTTACTTGATACTTTATTTTTCTAGTTATTTTTTTTCCGGTCGGGAGGGAATGTGCAGGACGGGGAGGATGTGCGAGTGGGTGAAGTGGGATGTTCTGCGGGTGCTGTGGCCTGGTTGTTTGTTTAACTGTGTCGTGCGCGTGTAGCATGGGGTCGCAGTCGTCTTCGGGTTAAAATTCTCAAGTTTAAGTTAACTTTCTTATTCTTATTGTTTTTATATCTTATTTTATCTCTGGATTCATTTTTTTTATTAAAGGGTTTTATTTTCTTTTAAATATTTTCTTTCACCTCAATTTTTTTCTTGTTTTTGCAAATTTTTTTTCTTAATTGTAAAAAAATTATTTTTTTATGATTTTAGTAATTTAGTTTATAAAAAGTTTATTATTTATTTAATTTATATATTTCTATTTATTTTTGTTTGGGGGTCCCCAGAAAAAATATTCTTAAGTTATTAGGGAATATTTTTATTTAAATATTCTTTTTAGTTTATTTATTTAATTTTTAATAATTATTTTAAAAATTTAGAATAAATTTCACATGAATTATTTGATTTTGAATATTATATGTAAATATTTTTAATTATTATTTGTTCAATTCTGTTTATTAAATACAAATTGTAAATAGAAAAATTAGTATTAATCCAAAGGGTTGGAAAATATTAATAACTAAATAGAAGATAATGGGCATATAGTGTATATGAGGATAATTATTGGGCATATAATGGACAAAAATAGTTTTTCTTTTACTTTACTTTGAATTGTTTGCGAACCTCCTGAATTTTAAAAATCTAATTATGTATCTTAATTTATTTCACTAAATTTGATACATAAAATAATTAATAAAGCTAATTATGTATCTTAATTTATTTCACTAAATTTGATAAATTATGTTGGGCGGTTTTTTTCCTTATGTAAAATAGGTTTTAAGTAAAGTTCAGCTTTAGCATAAGTAACAATGTTTATTAATCTGAAGAATAAAATCCTCATTCCCATTCTAATTCATAATAAATATAATCCTATTCCTAATAAAAGCTAAACGTTTTCAAAAGGCTTTTAATAAACTCTTTTTCCATTTGAAAATGAACGAAATATATACATTCTATTTAAAACTGAATTGCTATTCATCTTTTTGAATAAAATTCTTAACCATTAGTTGCGTGGCCCGAGAGTTAAAGAAACAAAGAAAAATACAATAAAATCTCAGAAAACAAATTGAAAAAGTTTGTTTCTGTGGGAGAAAGAAACATTTTTGAAAATGGAATTTTAAACAATATGTGTTCTTAAAAAAGATTTTTATTTTTAAGTGTGTTGGTTTTGTTCGTGAATCAAAGCTTTTGGACTAAACAAAGGAAAGATATTGTTTCGAAAAAATAAAAAAGAATCGCTTATATAAAAGGGAATACAAGAGAGGTAAATAGAAGGAAATAAAAAAATAATGAAAGTTTAAAAAGTTTTCATAGATAAGCTATTAATAAACCAGTTCTTATTAATTTGAATAGTTTACAACGAAGAATTAGAAAATAAATATATACGAAATGGATTTTTGTATGGTATTTGTAATTTTTGTGTAAAAAAAAAATTAAACAATTTTAATTAGAAGAATAAATAGAATAAAATAATTGAAGTAGAGAGTAATGCAAAAGGTGCTCTCCACCGGTACTCTTTATGAGCAATATTTATTATTACAATTTATGTTTCCCCTTCTTCAAATTATGATTAATTTGAAGTAAATTTGATGGTTAATTAAATTTGGAAATTTTTGAAGAAATTTTTAGTGTTCATTTCTTTCGGAGCAAAAAAAAAAAATAATTATATATATATATATATATATATATATATATATATATATATATATATATATAGATATATATATTATATATATATTGATATAATATAGTATTAATGTGTGTGTTGTGTGTATATTATATTTATATATTATAGATATATTATTATTATAATTTAAATAAATTTATATGGTAATAAAAACACCCCACATATATATATATATATATATATATAATATATATATTTTAGTTATATATATTACATACATATATATAATATAAATATATAATATCTATATATAATAATATTATAATATATATATATCTATATATATATTATATATTATATATATATATATATATTATGCTTTGAATTATATCTTTTACGCCAAAAAATTTGTCATTTTATAAAGAAGATTTTTTTAGGATTCTTTATACATTATAAACGGTCAATTCAATTCCTTTATCACGACATAAAAAGTTTATTGACAACATCTAAGATTAGTGAGATTGACTTTCTTATGAAGACTTTATACGAGTAGAAAAGATGCGATAAGTTATCATCTTGAGAAAAAGGAAGATCGAAGAGGAAGAAAGTTGACTGAGAACTATCGTTCATTTATTAAATTCTTCTTAATTTTCAATTACCTTTTTTCCTTTTCATTTGATTATACTTCTCTTTCTTTAATTTTACAACTTCTTTTTTTTTTTGTTATTATAGTTTTTAAAATCTCATATATCTTTTTTATTTTTAAGTTTTGGATACTTTATTTTTATCTTCATTTTTTGTAGTTACCTTTTTTTTAAAGTTTTGATGCTGGTGAATATAGATAGATATTCATTTTTTTTTTTATTAACTTCAACTCGTTTAATATTTTTATCTGAGATTTCATTGTCCCATTGTCCCATTTATTTCATTTTTTGTATATTCCTGATTTAATTAATAAGTTACATTATCATCTTAAGCCTAGCAATGACTGTACTGGTTGACGTATGTTATATAGTTATATTCAGATATAAAAGATATCATCTTTCAAATGCCATGCATATTGTGTCATGATAACATCGCACAACATACAAACCTTCAATGAAAAAATGATAAAGAAATATAGTAATAACAGTGAAAGTATAATTCACATGCAAGCATATCTGGTTATGTCCGTATGTGTAATAAGCATACATTGAAAATATGATGAATGAAGAGTTTCAAAATTATAAAATGGGTATAGAACAAAATTAAATTATTAAACAATGAAAGGCACATTTAAATACTTAGATATTGATTTGTGTCCGTTAGACATAAGAACCATACAACATTGTGAATGCAAAGAAAATACGATTGTTATTAAAATAGAGGATATCGCATCACAATTTGGTATAAAATTGTCATCTTGACGTGGAATACGCGGACTTTACATGTGTGAGATAAGTCGTGATTGATCATACAGGACTAATGCGCGTCTTCCATTTTCAAAGAAAAGCTCTGACACTTGATGAGACAAACCTAGGGAACTTTGAAAAAGAACTTTTTGGAAATCTTGTTTTGATAGATTTAAGTTCTATACACAATGGGCGTAAATCACCTTGATATTTTGAAACGATATGAAGATAAACGACAAGGGGACTGATAGAATGTTAAAGATCCATTTCGTTTGTTTTTTTTTTTTTTTGCATTTGTAATTTTCATTTGTTTAATACATGGAGATGGTTATTGAATATTAAAATTTGAAGAGAAGTTTTCACTCTGGGTCAAAATGAGTATCAGACATTAACAAATTATTGAGAAATGAGAAAAGAAGTCGTATCGATAATGTTCGTTTGCGTTTGAATCATCTTTTTTAGTGTGTTATGATTTCTAATTCTTAGTATTATATTTGTTTATCTTTTTCTTCAATTTTGGTTTGTTTTAATTTGGTTTCAAGAAGGTGCTGATTGAAGCTGGTGGTGTTCGTCCGAGTACCCTTTATTAAGGGCAAAGTTTTGCTAGGTGGCTTCTTTGAGAGCAAGCACCCTATATATAAGATGGTAAATTTAAAAATCATATTTTTATTCTCGGAAATATTCAACAATAAAGGAATAAGCTGCTCGGAAATCATGAGCTAATCTTTTATCATGAGCAATCGTATTCGCCTGTCACCGGTTTTTTTTGAACTTTGACACTCTTGCAAACATGCGTCTTTTTCTTGTAAATTGAGTTTAGTATAAATAGTTTATTATAAATTATATTAAATAAGTTTCTTATTTCTTCTATTTTGTGGTAAATAATTAGTCGTCCAAATTGTAATAAATCGGGCCTTTATTATACATATATCTGTGACTTTGATAAAAATTTTACTTGCAAATTTTGTCCATTTTTTGAACATAATATAAATTTCAAATTTCTGTGAATAATTACAATTGAGATCGCTATAGATATCTTGGAAAAATACTTTCTTCCCAGAAGTTTCTAAGCTCACACTCGAGTCAAGAGCTAAACAGGGCTCCACTCCAAGACACGATGTATCAGTATTATTTTACAACTGCTAATACACTCGCAGTTTGAAAATATAAAGAATCTTTATTCTCCGATTGGTGCGTTATTTTGTGAAGTGAATGTGTTTTGACCAAAATTGAGTTTCCTGCGTACGGTTGCGACTAAATAATAATAGATGGTTGGTCTATTGATATGCCAATATGATCATATCCTTAATAAAAACTAAATGTTTTTAAAAGGCTTTTATAAACTCTTTCACCATTTGAGAATGAACGAAATATATATACTTTCTATTTAAAACGGAATTATAATTCGTCTTTGTGAATAAATTTCTTAACCATTAGTTGCGTGGACCAAGAGTTAAAGAAACAAAAAAAAATACAATAAAATCTCACAAAACAAATTGAAAAAGCTTGCTTCTGTGAGAGAAAGAAACAGTTTTGAAAGGGGAAACAATGCGTGTTCTTAAAATAGATTTTTTTTATAAGTGTGTGTGGTTTTGCTCGTGAATCAAAGCTTTTGGACTTTACAATGGAAAGATATTGCTTCGTAAAAATAAGTATTCGCTTTTATATAAGGGAACACATGAGACAAACAGAAGAATATAAAGAAATAAATGAAAGTTTAAAAGGTATACAAAGAATAGCTATTAATAAAGCAGTTCTTTAAAAATTTGAATACTTTAGAAAGTAGACTTAAAGGATGAAAACAGAAACAAAGGGATTTTGGTATGACATTAAATGAAAACTTTTAATTCGAAGAATTAGTAAAGTAAAATAATTGGAGCTGAAAATAATGCAAAAACTTTGAAGCAAAAAATTCTCTCCAAATTTATGAGTAATATTTATTATTACAATTTATGTGTCGCTTTCTTGAAATTATTGGTTATAATTAGAAGTAAATTTTATGGTTAATTAAATCTGAATTTACTTGAAAAAAATGTCACTGTTCATTTCTTTTTAAAGAAAAAATAAGATAGATATATATGTATATATTTTAAAAAAATTTAATTCCATTATTATTGCAATCATAATTATCATTTTTAATTATGTTATTAATAATTTCTTTTCGTCTATATAATTAAGAATTCTAACATGATTATTATTTAAGATTTTTTATTATTAGTATAATTTAAGTATAACCGATATTATGATTGTGGTTCAAAGGACACAAAACTGTGTTGGAAATAGTAACCACTTTTAAATATTACAAATTAATTACATTTTTAGTTTTTTTTTTTGGAAAAGAATTATACCGGCATATAGTTTATTTTTCATGTACATTTTCATTTTCATGTTTTTTTGTCAATATTGCTTCTCATGTAACGTATTCAATTTTATATATATATAATATTATTATATATAGTAATATAGATATACATATATATATTATATATTATAATATTTTTTATATATTATTAATATATTATTATGTATATATATTATAAAAAGCATAAGAAATATATATATCTTTTGCCACAAAAATTTTGCCATTTTATAAAAATCTCTATGCTTTGTCATATTATTAAAAGGTCATTCATTTCTTTTATCACGAGATAAAAGTTCTTTTGCAATCTGTAGGTAAGTGAAGATAAGTTTCTCATTAAGAATCTTTGTAGCAAGAGAAAAGGTGCGATTAAGATTATATCTTGATAAGCTTTTGGCTGTAAAACTAACTTCTTCATTTCTTGAAATTTTTTTTTATTATTATTATTCAGTTTCATTTTCTTGAGTTATTAACTTGTTTTATTCTTTCTTTAATTTTTCTACCTTCTTTTTTTTTTTCAATTATTTTTTTAATTTCCATTACTTTTTATTTTGTTGTTTTTTTTTTTTTTTAACTTTTGCGTTTAATTGAAAATTTCTGATGACTTATTTATACCATTATTTTTATTTTCAAATTTATTTTTTAGTTTAAGTTTTTTAGTTTAAGTAAAACATTGGATCTTCTTTATTTTTCATTATTTTTATTTTCAAAATTTTTACTTAGTTTATCTTAATGCTTTTTTCTATTTTTCTTTTAATTTATTTAGAATAATATTTACAAATGTTAATTTACTTTATTTATTTAGTTTGTCTGTATATTTTCTATATTATTATGTAATCAATTGAATATTATTTTATTTTAAGTATTCTATTAATTATTTATTAAATTTTTAATAAACTTTTTAAATTTTAGATTTTAGTTTTCAATTCAGTTTTGAAGATAAAATTTATTTAAATAGTTGTTTAATTATATATTTAATTTTCTTTAATAATTAATAATTAATAAATTTAAGTATAAAACTAAAAATTTAGTAAATTAAAATTGCCTAGAAAATAAAATTGAATAGATAAATAAACAGATATCTAAATAAATAATTTAGGGTGTTTAAAAGCAACTCACCTGTGCGGTGCTGTTGGTAGTGCGTTTATTTTGAAGTGTTGTTGTGTGACACAATTGAAGTTACCAGACGCTGTGCGATTTTAAAAGTATAGTGGTCCAGTTCTGATCGGTGCGGTGCGGTGCGGTGATATAAAGAGGCACGGCACGATGTGAAAAAATGACTAGTGTGGCGGTGAGGTGTGTGGTGCACTATGGTGTACGATGCGAAAAATTCCACCCCTAAAATATTTAAATAAATAATTATATACATTATTGAATTGACAATTCAAAACAAAATGTAAAAAAAAAAAAATTATTAATAAATAAATGATTAATTTTTAGAATATTTTAAATTACAATAAAATTTACAAAATTCAAAAAAATTTATCCAAATGTATGAGTCAATGAAATGAACAAATAAAATTAAAGTAATATAATTATAACAATTAAATTAATAAATTTATAATATAAAAATATGAATTAAATTAATAACTAAAAAAAGGAAACTAAATACATGAAAATAGATAACTAAATTATAATAATGTACAGAAATAGTTTAATCTGAGTTTGCTTTCGAACCTGATTGTTTATCGACCCCCAAAGCAATTAATAACGCTAATCATGTATCTCAATTATTTGACTAAATTTAATACGTTATGTTGGACGGTTTTGAACCTCTTTATAAATAATAAGTTCGATGGTACTTACAGTACCAATATATTTATATTTATTAATCTGAAGATTA
>JABUQX010049585.1:20000-32500 GCA_015478945.1 Trachelipus rathkii | reverse complement strand
CTCCTTTACACCTCTTATGACTGTGTCCAAATACGCTATAAAACAGTATCGGCGACAAACACACTACCCTGCCTTACTCAGTTTTTACCTCAAAACCATTCCCTTTTTTTTATATCCTGTTCTTATCCTATTAAGCTATTCACATATGTACTTCTTACGCCTTTATCCAGTCTGTCCTCAACTTCATAATCCCTCTCCAAACTCTCCATAGCTTCTCCCTGGTACAGATCAGATGCTTTCTTCAAATTATGAAGGCGAATTAGTATGCCTTCTTGTTGTTATTCCATGTCTTTTCCGGTATCATTCACAATGCGAAACATTAAAATCTGTAGGGCTTTCTACCTCCTCTATACCATACTGCTTCTTCCACCTAATCTCGGCCTTCTATTTTGATCTAATTTCTTCTTATATTTCTTCATCTTATATTTCATGTGATCCATAAATGAGATTCCTCTATAATTTTTACAATCTCCTGCGTCCCCTTACCTTTATAAATGGGAACTATTATTGACCTTCCCCAACCTTCCGGCACTCTACTCTCCACCCAACACCTGTTCAGAAATCTCAGCATCAAGGCTTTCAGCTCCTCTCCTTCCTCCTTCAGCAATTCAATATGTTTCCCATCCTCACCAGGAGTCTTTCCGCTCTTTCATTTTCCCTACGCCTCACAAATTCCTCCTCCACTCCCTTTCTTCGTTTCTCTCCTCCTCCTTCTCCCTCCCTTCCTCTTCCGGCTCACCTCCACATCAAGCATGCTCTTTGTGTTTATTCACCTTTTGTTTGTTTTCCTCCAGGCTTACCAATGTTTCACCATTTCTATCTTGATATTACAAACTCTCCTCTTCGCTCCTCTATACGTTCCTTGCCAATCTAAAAATCTTCTTCTTGCCCTCCTTCTTATCATCCATCAGCTCCTTTCTAGCTTCTCAGCCACCTCCTCCTTGCCCTCCTCTTCACTTCTCTCCGCTTCATTTCTTGCTTCCACATACACGGCTCTGGATTGTACACTTCTGTTTGTAAGCCATCTTCTCAATATATATATATATATATTTATTTATATATATATATATATATATATTATATATATATATATTATATAATATATATATATATATATATATATATATATATATAATTATTATATATATATATATATATATATATATATATATATATATTTAATACAACTTATTCTCTAGAAAATCAATTATTTTCTTAAAAAATTTCTTTCGAAAATATTTATTTAATTGAATTAAATGTATTCCTTTTTTATAATTAAAATTATTAATTAATTGAAATTATATTTAATTTTCATCTAAGTTTTAAGACTTTCAGTGTTTTTGTCTTACATTTCTAATTTTAGCTAACCCGGCCCCGGCCCCGGCAAAGCAGCCCCGGCCCCGGCAAATTTCCCGCCCCGGTCGGCGCTGTAATCTGAACACACACACACACACATATATATTATATATATATATATATAATATATATATATATATATATATATATATATATATATATATATATATATATATATATATATATATATATATATAAAAGAAAAAAAAGAAAAATACCTTTTAACGTGCCTTTATCCCCTATGCAGGGGGTAACACGGGGGGACCATAGGAAATCGAACTTTAAGGCCGGCTATCCCAAACCAGCGCCACCAACGTGTTCGCAGTCGAGTTTTAATTCTATATATATATATATATATATATTTATATATATATATAGTTAGGTTAGGTTAGGTTATGATATGTATTTTAAACCGTAATAATTGGTAAAGCACCTAAAAACTCTTGCTCATGTTTAATTAAGAATGCAAATAAATCTATCAACATTATTTCTGCCGTTGTAATGTAATAAATTTATCGTACATCCCTTAAATTTTGTTATTTAAATTTTTTTTTTATGTTAATTTTAATTTATTTTGTACTTTTCGTAACTAAAATTTGATCGTGATTGCAAAAATGTATTCAATTTTAGTGTAGCTATCTCAGTTTTTAAGATACGTGCGTCGCCTAATCTGGAGGCTGACCCGGATAACTATATGTTCAGTACTTTTGAAAAATTAAATAAGGACAATGAGGAAGAACTTGAGGGGAATGTGATACAGATTTTATTTCATGAGGGAGAATGTTGGTGCGGAATTTTTCAGAACGAACATGATAAGAACATGAAAAGGTTATGTTGCAATGACGTTAATATTGAGTGCACGCATACTCTTGCAGCAAATCTTATAAACAAGGCGAGACAAATAGCATTTCTCTCCCTAACAACAGTCAATGAGAGCAAATTGAAACCTTCGTAGAATTATTAAATTATCCTTACCTTGCAACAAAGAAAGTTCAAGCAGAGGACTTGACTGTTGGAAACTGTTATATAGAATGGAAGCATCTAATTATTGTATAAGAAAATAAAGGAGATATTTTAGCAGATGACATAAAAATTTCTTGAAAGAAGGGAAAAGGAGGAGGAATGTTAACTAAAAACAAAATATTTCTTCGACCATTTATGTTGATCCATAATTCAGAATCTTCTTCAGATTGAAGATCTAATATTAAAAGCTAGGAATGCTCTTTGTGAACTAAAACACTTTCGAACAGGAATCCCAAGTCGGAGTCAGATAGTTCATCAGTTTCAGGAATTCTTTCTTGTGGTATTCTGTCAAGCGAAGATGAAGAAGCCAATGTTGATAGGCAATGGGACCAACTGTGGCACGGCACGGCACGCACAAAAGCGATTGAAAAATGACAGACATTCAATAAAAGACATTCAACCCAAAAATCTCCTTTCAAAAGTATAGTGCAGAATTATAAGGCATTAAATGTCATAACGAAAAAAGAAGGGAAATAAATGTCAACAGTCTCTGAGGCAATCCGTTATTATCCGAAAATTTTGCAAGATTGTTCTTACAAAGTAACAGCTTTGCCTCACACTCGAGTGAGTGGTGCTTACACAGTTACAGCTTTGCCTCACTCGAGTGAGTGTTCAGCGCTTATTTTCAGATTTAAAAGTAATAAAATCGAATTTAAGGCCATCATTATAGGGTTTGTTTTAAAGTTTAATTTTTAAGAAACGAGTTTTTAATAAAATTATATCACATATGTTCATATAATTCAAATAGGAATTATTTTATTCAAAGTGGAATTAATTTAAAGTTAGTAAGAAAGTCAATTATAATTTATTTTATTTAAAAAAAAAAAAATAAATAATAAAATATTTCCAAAATAAAGGTGTCGCCAACAATCAATCTTATTTATTTTATTTATCTTATTTTACAACTTAATCTTAGAGAAATAATGATATCATGTATAAATGGAGATGAAATTATAACTAAGAACTGAAGTCGGAGTCGGAGCCGGAGCCGGTAAAAGATTTACTGGCCCCGCAGACCTGCATAACACAAATTCTTTTGACCTCTTCTACTGTTTTCCATTATCACTTTACTAATCACTAATTGTTCTTTAATTTCATAAGAACGATTGCAGCGCCATTTTCGCTCTTCACTAATTATGTTGTTACTCGTTATATATTTCCATGCTTATTAAATATGTGGCCTTTTAATTGGGATTTATGATTACGTTCATATGTGCACTCGGAACATGCTTATTCATGATGTGTCTTTTTAAGTTTCCTTTCTGATTACATTCATAGCTACACTCAGCACATTTAAATAACTTTACATTTCGATGCACAAGTATATGTGATTTTAAGTAATCTTTCCGCATACATTCATAGCTGCACTCAGAACATTTAAACAATTTTATATTTTCATGATTTAGCAAGTGGATTTTTAGACTTCTTTTATCATTACATTCATAGCTACACTCAGAACATTTAAATAACTTTGTATTTCGATGCACAAGCATGTGTGTTTTTAAGTCTCCTTTCCGATTACATTCATAGTTGCACTCAGAACATTTAAACAATTTTATATTTTCATGATTTAGCAAGTGGATTTTTAGGTATTTTTTATCATTACATTCATAGCTGCACTCAGCACATTTAAACAATTTTATGTTTTCATGATTTAGCAAGTGGATTTTTAGATTTCTTTTAGCATTACATTCATAGCTGCACTCAGAACAATTAAATAACTTTATATTTCGATGGACAAGCATGTGTGATTTTAAGTTTCCTTTCTTATTACATTTATAGTTGCAATAGGCGCATTTGAACAATTTCATATTGCTGTGAATTAGCAAATGATTTTTTAGGGTAGATTTAAAATTACATTCATAACTGCAATGTGCACATTTAAACCTTCTTTTGTTATGTATCTTTAAATGGCTTTTCAACTCATCATTGCTTTTAAAACTAAAATTACAAAATCTGCAACTGAGATTTTTTAGATGACTCTTTTTAATGGTTTGATCAAGCGTTACTGACGTTTGAGGTCTGCTTCTTGAACTACTTTTCATTTTGGAACCCTTTTCTTCTTCACCAGCATCGCCAAGGAGGGTCTGCACAAATCAATAATAAATATTACAAAATAAAAATTATATGCATGGAACATAAAATTTATATACATCATAAGAATGAGCATTAAATATAAAATTACTTTTTAAAAATTTCTTTTTTAGCATTTAAAATGCCTAAATTCCCCACCCCCACACACACACACGAAGGTGGTCTCGTTGACGCCGAGAGGGGGGCACAGACACTTTGTGTATGCGAAGAGCCACTTTCATTTTTTGTTATATTTTGTCTTTGTTTACTCCTCTCCTTTATTATTCATATTTTGAATATCTTATTATTGTCGTCATTTTTATGATTATATTTGTTCTTGATTTTCTATTATTTTTCTTGTAGTTATTATTATGATTTTTATTCTTATATTTTATGTCTCTCTTTCGTTCTTCTTACCCTTCCCTTCCCCAGTTTGTATCCCTTCTCCTCAATTTTCTGCACGTACTACCCTGCGTATTCCCGATCTCTTATGATAGTCTCCATAGTATCGAGCTGTTGTCTCTGTGCGTATCTCATGCCCATCTTGCCCTACTTTCCCAGTGGGTGAGGGTACAGGCAAAAAAAACTGGTAGCTCTCGTCTTTCTCCGAGCCGCCTATTAATGTGGTTTTGGGAACCCTAACCTCGGCTAACCACTGAGGAGGCTGTCATCTTGCGCTTCGCGTCTTATCCGTGTGCTTCATTCCCATTATTTTTCCATATATTCGGGACTGGAAGCAGTTCCGGAAGGCTTCATCGAGGCCACACCCATGGCCCTCCCTACGGGGTGGGCGCGGTTTCCGCGGTTACGCTCCCGGGATACATTGTTGATATTCATCATTTATGCTACTGTATTCGAGTTTATTTATTGCGGAGCAGATGTGTAAAAGGAGCATATTTTATGGGAAAAAATAAAAAGAATAAAGCTTACAAGGCGGAATTCAACATCTGTCGGGCCCCAACCCGACCCCTTCCTAGAACAGAGTCCAATAGGGGCTTTGTTGCCCTTTTTGATGAAATAGTTGGTACTACTCCACCCCAACCAATATTCTTACCTAACAAACCCGGTTCTAGGACTACCCCATATAGACCGGCAGAGGATGTTCTGACCTCTCAGCACCACCTAATAACTCAATCCTCACGTCGGCTACCAATAGAGCCCTTGCTCCAGGAATGTCTCCATCCTCGTCGTCAGAATAAACTAGCTCCAACGAGCGCTTTCTCAGGCTCCCCAAGTCTAACTTCATACCCGCTTTATTTTTATTTGCATTCTACATCATCGAGTCCACTGACTGCTGCTATAAGCTAGCTCAACCTTCCAGGATTCCGGGTCACCTGGCTTGGTGATTCCTATTGTTCAGAACAACAACTCTAAACTCTCCAACCATCGTCCGCCGGACCACTCGTAGTCCATTCCTAACACATACAGCCCTCTCTCATGATGTCCACATTGCAGAGATCCATGCCTCACTCGATGGGGTCTATACTGATGTTGATACTTGTTCAATCTCTGAGGTCGATAACAACCGTCCTTGTCCGGTTTCTGAACTTTCTTACACTATCTCCCGGAAACGCTCTGCATCAGTTTCCCCTGGGAAACAACGCGGCTCTCCTGCCGGTCACAATCGCCCATCCGAAAGTGGGTCTTCCCGAACCAGACGTCCTTACTCGTTTGCGTATCGGGTTACCGACTTCTTAAAGCAGAATGACCCTATTCGGACTAAGGGTCTACATTCTCTTCATCCAAAACGTGCTCGCCGCTCACAACACCAGCGTGGTAAACCTACGACTAGTGGGTCAACTTTCACCTCTCCCACGATAGTGTCCCACACGCCGCCTAGGAGTGAACGGCATCAGCCATACTCAGGTGATTCAGAAACTTACTCGGATGCCAATATGAACTTTCGGACAATTCTTCGTCAATTGTTCGGCCTCTTCTTATTACAGGGGCCCCAATCCATGGGTCTTCAAAGGATATCACGAGGGAAACCTTATGGGGTCGCGGTCGTCCTATGGGGAATGGTAGCTCTGTCTCGTTCGGCGGCGAGGGGGGGGGTTCGGTTGCTGATGGGGTCAGAAGGGTAGAGTCTTTTCCCCCCCTCACTCCTCGGTACCTACGCCCTAGTCGCCTGGCCTTATTGGGGATTTTACATTTCTCATGGAGATGTGTCAACACAGGTTTGATACGGGCACTTCTTCCTGTGTTAACACCTTGTGTTCTATCTCGGTTATTGATAGTTTTGGGTGGGAAACGTCGGCTTTCCTTTAAGGGAGTGACCAAAACCCGATCGTCAATCCTTCCTTCAGTCCTAGTCCGCAGCAACAACCTTATTGTAGCTGGCGGTACTACAGAGCGAACAGACTTCTTTTTATCAGACCACTTACTCTCCCATCTTTCTGCAACGACTGTGTTCCCATATCTTCCTGCGGAAGTCTACTCGGCAAAAGCGGAGACTCTACAAGTTCTACAACCTAACCCCCCTCCCCCCACCACTCTTTCCAGCTTGATTCTTTTAAAAGCTGCGGCTGCTCAATCGACGTTTATCAATAGACGAACAAGGAAGCAATACTTCAGCAACTACGCCTCTACTGTTAATTTTTCCACACTTGTATCATCGGTCAAATATCATTCAGACCTACGACCCCCAGACCTCTGATGTCATTTCTGCTCCCGGGATGGCTGCTGATGAGCTGGGTTTTCACTTTCCCTCCAGCTCCAGCGAGTCACGATATCGTGAACCGTTTCGCTCTGACCGCTTACGAGTGCTGACCCCAGACATTTCTGGGGATGACCATGATTTCAACAAACTATTTACCAGCGCGGAATTTCGGAAAGCCCTCAAACTTTGCAATGGTGGACAACCTGTCCCTGATGGCATATCCTTTCAGATGCTACGGCATGTTCCTCCGTCAGCCTCGGCATTCCTCTTCAGTCTATTTAATAGAATCTGGGTACAGGACGTCTTCTCTCCTGTCTGGTTGACGGCATATATTGTTCCCATTCCGAAACCTGCAAGGACCCAACTTTTGCAAATAATCATAGAAATGGGATTATCGGATCATTATGTTTTATGTAAAACTAAGTTACTTGGGGAGGATAGTGACCCTCCCGTCCTTGTTCCTGTGCCGAACGTCTAGACGCGTTTCCTGACCATCAGTTTGGTTTTCGTCATCATCGTTAAACTATGAATACAACTTTTAGCAGGGTTGGCATTAAAAACCCCACCCCACCCCACCCAAAAAAAAAAAAAAAAAAAAAAAAAAAAAAAAAAAAAAAAAAAAAAAAAAAAAAAAAAAAAAAAAAAAAAAAAAGCCAAAACAGTGGTTTTTTTTTGTTTTTTAAATTTTAGCTATTATTTTCAACAAATTAAGAGATATTTTTAAAAATTTATTACTAATATGCAATTAATAATAACTATATTGTATTTCATTATTAGTGAGCCTAGGTTAATTTTATTTCAAGAATTTTCTGAGTTATACCTGGGTCAAAAATATTTGAAATAAATGAGAATGAAGAAAAAAAAAAATTAAATTTAATACAAAAGTACAGACAAATGAATGTATATTTAAATTTTATTTACTTAGAAGAATAATAACTAGAATCCATTATTAAAATTACTAAAAATAAATTTTCAGTAAAAAAATAAGAAGTTAAAAAAAATTCTTTCCGGTCAATGGTTATAAATTACTAGAAATAAATTTATGGAATATTTGGTGGTTTTGTTGGGTGTCAGGAGAAAATGAAAGAATGGAAAGATGATTGATTTCTGTGAGGGAGAGGTGTGTGTAAGTAACACTTTTCTTTAAACAAAGAGAATTCATAAGTATATACTAGAGTTGGTGTAGGGTAGAGATGGTATCGAACTGTGAAAAGTCTATGATTGATTTGGGTGTTGGGTGAAGAAGATGTTGTGAAGTATGTGTTGGATGTTAAAAATCTTTGAGAGGGTTAGGAATGGGATTATCGGAATCATTATGTTTTATGTAAAATTAAGTTTAGTGGGGGCTTGGATGGAGAGGCAGGTGATAAGGAAGGAAGTGGGTAGAAATTTAAAGGTGAAAGTTTTAAGTGGTGAAACAAGGTAAAAGGATAAAGTAATTTTTAAGAGGCCGCTCGCTAGTAAATCAGTTGAATGTAACAAGTTGAAAAACTGAACAAATCTGTGAAGATTGTTGTTAGGCAGTTGCAAAGGAACTAGGTTAGTGTGGATGTGCTAGGAATAGGAAGTAAGAATGTTAAGAGCGGGTGGTGTTAGAATGAAGAGGGTGATCGTGCTTTTTTTAAAAAAAGGTAAGGATGAAGCGTGTTTTTGAATGTACTTAGAAGCCAGATGAAGTTTCAAAAGATAGAGTCTTGGAATTATATAAGGAGGAAAAAAAGAAATCCTAAAAGGTGCATACAAAGGAGAAAAAAAAGATGTAAATGAACAGTTTGGAAGGAGGATGAATGGGGAACTTACAAGGGAACAGAAGCCCTCTTCTGGGAACGAAGAATGGAAGCAAAAGGTTTAAGAATGAAACTAAGGGGAATCTGCTTAGAACAATGAATAAGGATGGTGCTTTCGTAAAACTGATGAAATGGGGTGAGGGCTGTGAGGGAGAGTGTGGTAAGGAAGGTTCCTGCAGAATTTTGTACTGGTCAATTTTTGCTGGGGAAGAGGTGATAGTGAATGTGTGTGTTGGTTTGATGGTGCAAAAAGATGAATAGGTATTTTTGGGATGAGTTCATTGGTAAGAGGAGGTAAATGGGATAAGAGTGAGAAAGTTGAAGAATTGGTAAATCTGCAGGGTATAGATGAAATTACTTGGGTGAAAAATGATCAAGACGGAGGCGAGATGGTGATTGATTGGATTTGGAAGTTGTGTAACAAAGCGTTTATGGAGGATATACTTCCGAGGGATTGGAGGAGATCAGTAATAGTACCCTTACATAAGAGTAAGGGGGATAAGAGTAACTAAGAATTATAGGGAAATTAGTTTACCGAGCGTTGTAGGGAAGATATATGCTGGTATTTTGGTCAAAAGAGTTTGTCGAGTGACTGAAGGAATGATTGGTAAAGAACAAGGTGCGTTTAGGAGTGGTAGAGGATGTGTGGATCAAATCTTTACATTGAAACAAATGATTGAGATAATGAGGGAGAAGAAGAATAAATTGTATTTAGGTTTTATGGATTTGCAACAGGCGTATGATAGAATTAATAGGGAAGCTCTATGACAGGTGTTAGTGATATATGGTGTCGAAAGTGATTGGTTTAATATTCATAGTGGAGTGAGGCAGGGATGTGTTATGTATCCTTGGTTATTCAATTTGTATATGGATGAGGTTATGAAAGAATTAGAGATGGGGTGGCAGGAGATGGTGTTAGAATGGAGGGTGCCCTATCTATTATATACATATTTTTTCTTTCTGTGCAGTGAATCTGAAGAGAGTTTGAGAGGATTGGTAGAGATTTGGAAGGGTGTGTAAAAAAGGAGGGGTTTGAAAGTAAATGTAGATAAGAGTAAGGTTATGGTTGTGAGTAAGGACAGTCCTCGGTGTGAAGTTATGTTAGATGGTGAGCAGCTGGAACGAGTGTCTTGAGTTTTAAATATTTTAGGATAAATGTTGGATGAAAAGGGAACGGATAATGCAGAGTGTAGTAGGAAAGTTGTGAATGGCAGGAAGGTGGCTGATTAAATTAAATCGTTGGTGGATGGAAAAGGACTAAGTCTTGAGCGCACTAGGGTCTTACATGAGGGTATGCTGTTACCTGTGTTAATATAAAGTAGTGAAACCATGGTCGGGAATAAGAGGTATAGATCTAAATTACAATGTGTTCAGATGGCCAATCTTAGGGGGGTGTAAGGTGTGAGAAGAATTGATAAAATGAGGAATGAACGTATTAGAGAGTTGTGTGGTGCGAAGGGATAAATGAAAGAATAAATGAAAGTACGTTGAGAAGTTTTGGTCATGTGGAAAAGATGGATGATAGTCGGTTGGTTAAATGGAGTATAATGGTGTTCTGGTGTTGGGAATCAACCTGCTGGCGAGACCGAAGAAAAAGTGGATTGAGTCAATAAAGGAATGCCTGGAGGAGAGAAATGTGAGTTTGGCAGAGGCGAGAAAAAAGGTGCATCATAGGAGTGAATGGCGGGGTTTTGTGAGGGGGTATGGTTGTGGTCCACCTAGGCCAAGGGATAAACCCCACATTGACGAAATGCCATAGTGAGGGTCCGTCGCGGTGTTGGTGTCAGTGCCTAAGGCTACCAAACAAATTTAATGCAAATTTACCTTTAATTCGTCATCACTCCACTTTTTGAGAGTCACAGAAGGAAACTTTGATGTGAGAAGTTGTGCGAAGAATCTCTCTTCGTCCGATTCAAATTCTGAACATTTCTCATCAATTTGCGGAATCATCGTACAGCCAGATAATCCCGCCAATTGGAATGCATTAAAATTTCTAAATAAACAAAAAATTCACTTGAATAATAAATAAATAATAATAATAAATAATAATAATAATAATAATAATAATAATAATAAATAATTAATAATAATAATAATAATAATAATAATAATATGGCGTTTATCGATTCAGGTTATTTGTAAAAGGAGGGGTTTGAAAGTAAATGTAGATAAGAGTAAGGTTAATAGTTGTGAGTGAGGACAATTCCCTCAGTGTGAAGTTATGTTAGATGCGTAGAGCAGCTAATGGAACACAGTGTCCTTGAGTTCAAAATATTTAGGGACATATGTGGAATGAAAGGGGGAACGGATGATGCAGAGGTTGTAGTAGGAAAGTCGGATGTTTTGTTGGAATGGCAGGAAGTACGCTGGTGCAAATTAAATCGTTGGTGAATGTAAAGGGACTAAGTCTTGATGTGCTATGGGTCTTACATGAGGGTATTGTTTTTAATAATACTTGTGCTAATATAGTAGTGAGACTATGGTCGGGAATAAAAGGTATAGATTTAAAGTACAATGAATTCTGATGGGTTAATCTTAGGGGCGTGTTAGGTACGTATTGAGAAGAATTGATAAAAATGAGGATGAACTTATTAGAGTTGTGTGGTGTTGAAGAAAGGGACGGGTAAATGGGAAAATAAATAAAACAAAAAAGAAAATTTGAGATGGTTTGGCATGTGGAAGGATGGATTGTTCAGTCGGGTTGTTGGTTTTTATAAACGGAATGCTTATAAGTAGTAAATTGTCATTGGGGAATCGACCCGGCTGGGGACAGAAGAAAAAAAAGTGGATTGAGCCAGTAAAGAAATGCCTGGAGGAGAGGAATGTGAGTTTGGCAGAGGTGAGAAGAAAGGTGCATCGTAGGAGTGAATGGCAGGTTGGTTTTTTTGTTTTAGGGAGTATGGTTGTGGCCCCACCGGAACAAGGGTATTGAACCCCACATGTTGAGAGATTGCCCTAGTGATGCGTCCGTTTCGCGGTTAGCCGCTGAAGCTCTAGGGGCTGAGATTTTCTGACTTGACGAGCTCTCACTAAAGGTATAAAGGGGGCGGTAAGGCTGGGATTTCTTTTTGACTTGCGTCATATTCTTCTACTACTTTTCTGTTTCCAGTGCATGCTACGCACCCTACCCCTAGTAGTAGTAGTAGTGATGAAGATATATGATATGATATGACATGATATGATGTTATATGATATGATATATGATATGATGATGATGATTTTTTAACAATAACAAAGGGAAATGTGAAATTAGGTAGTATATATATATGCAAAATATTGATTAGATATAAAAAAATTAGTGAAAATTAAAACACTTGGATGTAATATTGTAGAAATGAATCAAAAAGTTCCTCCTTTAAATCTTTCCTATTAGAAAAAAGAGAAAAAAAAAATTTAGGAGGTAGAGCTAGAATTAAACTAGGGTCAAAGATTGTTGAAGTGGAAAGTGGATTCTTTAGTCCTTTTCTTCTAAAATGATAAATGACCTCCACAGGTTTAATATTTTATTATTCGATGCAGTCGATTTTTTTCTCTGGTTTTCTGATCCACGTCTTCAGATTACTGCTTAAGCAGTTCAGAAAGCTTTATATTCACTAGTGAAA
>JABUQX010049585.1:0-15000 GCA_015478945.1 Trachelipus rathkii | reverse complement strand
GGTATTAACAGAACGGGGATCTTTTCCCGGTTTTGAAATAGGCACAACGCAGGAGGTCGACCAGACCCGGGGGAAAGGAGCTCTCCACCCATTTGCTGCAATATAGACAGGAGAAAAGCTGGAGCTGAGGGATTGCTGTGGCGGATCATTTGATTGGAGAGACCATCTGGTCCAAGTGCACCGTGTTTACAATCCGACGAAGTTGTAAACTCTGCCAGTGTGAATAAATGGTTGTAAGGGAGGTCCATTTCCGGAACTGTAGCGAAGTTTGGTGAACGAAAGGAAGCCCGAACTTCTTGAAAGCTTCCGTGTATCGGGGGATACTAGAGCAGCTGGCAAAACTTTAACCGAGGGCGTTTGCAACAGGACCCCGGGCCGAAATAGTATCAGTGACTGATGGCCCAAATTGAAGAACTGGGGTAGAAGACCCATTAGGTAGTCGTGATATTCCCTGAACCACTCTCCAAACCGAAGACAGCAGTGGAGGGCGAGACTGTAGAGGCGAATGTAAGAAAATATAGTTTTTTGGTACGTCGATTTAAAGGGTTGAATCCGACCGCAGCTTCCTTGAAGAGAATCAAATTTGAATGAATAATTTTTCTTATTTTCCCGATTAGCATATGCACAGTCTGGGGATCACCAAGGAACACCAGGTACCTTACTGACTGTAAAGTGTAGAATACAAGCTCTCGCAGCAGAGAGAACGGTGTTCAAATAGAATGTAAGTGAGCTATCGATAGACGGGATTCGTTTAAGGGAGGGGAAACTATGTGAAATAGGTGGAATTGTAAAATGTTTTCTAGTCAGCCCGATCATAGCGCCAACTGGAGGAAGGCTCAGGTGCAGGGGTTGGAGCTAGCTGCCGTTAAGAAGATGGGATAGTAGACTCTACCACAGGGTCGTCCAAGAAAACTGATCAAGAATGGTGTTAGAACAAAAGATGACGTCAACACAAGAGGTAGGGTGTATGTCAAAGCTTTCGTAAGTGGGAACTCCTGTGTTGAGGCATCTCATCGAGAACTGGTACAAGAGCTCCACGAGAGAGTTTGCATCCGGTAAGACACGTTCATCACCCCATAGGTGGTGATGAAGGTTAAAGTCACCCCGAAAAACCAGGGTTGGAGGAAGCTGACGGAAAAGTTTTTCCATACTAGATTTGACATATACAACTAGGAGCCAAATACAATTAACATGTCTTTAATGCCTGAGGCAATAGTAGTCTCGTGGCAACAGCATTTTAGGTGTGTTTTGAGAGGAATTGGTGATTGCCGAATATTCTTGGTAACGAGGATGGCCGCACCACCCCTATCCGAAAGGGGATGAAAGGGAAGCCCTCAGAGTTAGATTTCTTGCAGGCAGATGCACATAGGATTATATATATCTTTAAAATGGATTAACTTTTCATAGTTTGGGTAGTAGCCGCCACAATTCAATTGGATGAAAAGAGCAATAGTGAAATACATTAGGTCTGTGAGGGACTGGAGACTATTGTCCCTATGCGGTTCTTATCATCATGAGGATCCAGATGGGAGGTATGCGAGGGTCGTCTTGAAACCCTTCACGAGTTGAGCAATATATCTGTGAGGCATGGAAAGGCGTTGTTTAGCAGAGCAAGCAAAGCATTTTTGTCCACAGAATCAGAAAGAGGTCCGTTCTGAAGATGCGAGCCAGATTGTTTTCATGCTCTTCCCTCGCATCAGACGATTCCTTATTAAGCGGGTCAGCTGAGGTCAAAAAAGGTCGGCGTGGGAGCGACGTTCACGTCTATCTACAGGTATTTCCAGAAAGAGATTCACAACTGGGATGTGAAATCATGTCGGTACAGGGGGTGGGTGGCTGCACTAGTTCCCTAAGAGCAACATGTTGAAGTGAGGGAGATGATAATGGCCATCGAACTTGTCTGAAGGGTTAGAAACCATATATTCTTCAAGGAGGTGGAAGGCGGAGTATGTGGTGTGGTGATTGACGCGGGCAGAGATGGGATCGAGTCAGAAACATGGTCAGTGGAAACTTCTGGGAGGTAAAGAAGCTGCTCAGGCTTTGCATTTTCTGCCGGGCCCATCCATGTGTAGAGTAGACAAATGGCGAGTTATTTTGGATTTGGCTCAGATTACCTAATCACTATGGCCGAAGGCATTAGTACTTAAGACGTCCGAAGCTCTATAACGAAGAGAGTAATCTTTGTGGGAAATGGGGTCTTTCGCACTGCAGGAATCAATGCGAGTCGGTGTCTTGGGTGGAGACAGTAACGCCGATCGCTTGCAGAGCACCTTAGAGAGAGGTGTAGAGAATGGGATTAGAACTGCTCACAGTAACCTCCGTAAGGTGAGAGGGAGAACCCCGGGAAGAGAAATAGTCTCTGGTAGGGGACACATGGAGTCGCCCATCAGAAGAGCTAATAGCAGGAGCCATACGGGCCACCGGATGCCTCAATGGTGAAGCCCGAGGCAGTATCGGGGACGGGCACGGGGACCCGTCGAAGGTACAAGTTCAAAGAGATAAGGGGATGGTTCCCCTGGACTCGAGAAGGGACATGTGATTGATGGGGACCGTGAAACAGTACCGAAGAAGTTTGGAGTGGTGGAATTTCTCTTCTATCGAGTTTCTGGAGGGTATACAGTTCGAGAACTTCCTGTTCGAATAGGTAGGTAAACCATTGTGAGGGCCCTTAACAGTTGGAGCAGCGAAGCCGGTTTAACAAAGGGTGTGGAAAGCATCATCACAGCTAGCGCATACTTCGGGTAAGTTAAGGCAATACTTTCTGGGATGACAAAAACGTTGGCATTTAAAACACCGTCGAAATCTTGGAATGTGCGGTTTAACAGAGTAGCTGATGAAGCCAATTTTCACTCATAGGCAGGAAAGGTACACTGAACGACAAAGCAAGCGAAAATTCGTAGAATCGGGAGTGTCCTTATTGGGGGGAACCCGGTAAACATGCTTTTGTTACTGGAAAACCCTTATTCCTCGTGTTTGAAAATAACCTCTGAAGGTTCCGACATAATTTCCTCAGCATAAATCGTTCGAAATTTTGGTCACCCGAATTGGGAGGTATGGAAACGGCCCCCAGAATTATCAAAGTTTCTAGGATCGAACTTTGCTTTCTGTAACCACCCTTTACAAAAAACGAATAATTTTTAATAATCGTTACCGGAGAGTCGACTTTGTCCAGGACCCTCTCCAGGTCATCACTCAATTTGATTTTACTATAATCAGTTAAATAGCGGAACGTCGTTGAACAGAGATAATAATGTAAAAGGAAAGATGTTTCCGTAGTTAAACCTGGAGAAGGGTCGGTAAATCCCAGCGAGTCGAAAAGAGGGACTGCACGACGCTGAGGCAACTTCTGCCCGAGCGTAAGCCAGCCCGGTTTACGGGAAGATGGTAACGGGGTTGTCCTCTGGGAGTCTAAGGGAGGCGCAACCTTTCCGTAAGGAGAGAAGCCAGTAACACCCGGCACAGAGGGAACAGAGAGGGACAATGGAAGTCAGTTTCGAACCAGTCCATCTATACGGGCATCAAAACCTCTTAAAGACTTATGAGTGGTCAGGAAAAGGTCGGGTGGGGAACCCGACAGATAGTAGTTTCCGCCTTCCTTTAGAGCCATTTTTTATACTATTCATGAAAAAAGATAGACAGAACCACCTATCATCAATAACGCCGCAATTTAAAAAATGAACACGATGTAATAAAAACGTGAGACCAGAGGGACAATGAGAACTAATAATCTTAAAGAATTGCAACCTGCACCCCACTATAGGTCCCAGGTCAACTCCCAGCACCACTCCCCCGAACCCCATCCCATAGGGTAAGCTGTAGATATGGGCCTCGGATGAACCTCCCGGAACGTCACGCCGGCTCCCACCCGTGAACAACAAGGAAACATGCTAACTTTAAGTCGCGCTCGAGATTAAACACCAAAATGCAGGACAACCTCCACATTGGTTAGGCTAGGGGTCCCCTACTGTTGACGGCCCGGTCAAAGGCAAAGAACCGGTTTTTCACCTGTACCCTCATCCCCGGGGAAGGTGTGTGAGAGGGACCAAAAACCAGTGCGGGAAGAGGCACCGGAAGACCCAAAGGGTCTAGTGAAAGGAAAATGGAGAGGACACATTCTATCAGAGTGGGAATGTACATACCAGACCAGTACGTAAAGGGAGGAGGAGGGAAGCAAAAAACGGCTAAATAAGATAGCTGGATAAGAAGAAGAAATGGCTTCAGTTTTGTGATCATCTTTCCTTTCTCTTTGACTATTGGTTCTCTGCTATTCAACATTCAATGAAAATTTTACTTTAGCACTGAATACATGGAAAGCCTTCTGTAGAGTCTGGCACAAAAAAATTTTATTTATTTTTTAACTTACCCTTTTCTCTCTTTTGGTGGTTCTCTTTCACTTGGGATTATAGTTCTATATCAACTTTTGTTGACGATGCCCATTTTAAACATTAAAAAATTAATAGTGGTGTTCTTAATTGTTCTCTTCCTCCTATCTTCCTACTTCGTTTCTTCTTTACCAAACAAATGTGCAAATCTTAATAAATCATCTACTTCATTTTCAAATCTTATTTCTACGTCATCAATTTCTATTGCGTATTTCGATAGTCATTTTTAGCATGCTTTTTTATGATGTGTTATTTTAACATTTCATTCATGAAATGCTAAAATATATAAAAGTAATAATGGTATTATCTTTATTAAATATAATATAATATAATATAAAAATTAGATACATATTTTTAATTTTGATAATTTAAAAATCTTGCATCCATTGACCATTCTATATGCAAGTTCGTTACTAGTAAGTACGAATTCATGGCCGCATGATTTGTAAAATTATCCCAAAGAACTTAACCTTCATAATCTCCTGGAGCACTTAGGATAACGCATGCCCGGTCGAGATGACTTTCTCTTCTAAACTTCTTCTCATTTCGTATTTTTATCTGTTCCTTATTCTATTTCATTATTTCTTCGTCCTCTTCGCTAACGAAATAGCTTGAAGTTTTTATACAATTTGATATCTTTTCCTTAAACTTCAGCGGGAGGCATTCTTCAAAGCTTTTCTTCTCATGTCTGACATCTTTCTGAAAATAAAAAGAAATTTTAATTAGCAAAGCAAAATTTGTAATTAAAACACAGAACTGAATTAAGCGTGCAAAGTTGCGCGACATCTCTTTACTAGAACCGATATAAGCGACTAATCTCCGGAGTACACTCGCGATCCTTTTTTAACCCCCAAGTTAACCGAAAAGTAATTCACAGCGGGTCAATTCCATTTTTCTGTTCTTGGACGCAAATTTGTGCTTTTATTAATTACGTTAACCCCTTTATATTATAATATTCAATTTTATTTACCATAAATATTTTTACAGACATATAGAGGAAAGATTAGTTTATTTTTATAATAAAAATAAAGCAATTTCCGAATTTTAAAAAATGTTGGATAAGCTTTTAGGAATTTTTTTTAGTTAAATGTTACCAAATAACCCATATAAAACATCAATAACTTTTTGATTTTACTTTATTTTGATTTCATTTCACTCCAGAATAAATATTAATGGTTGTAGTTTTTGTCAATATCAAAAAAGGGGGAAAAAATATTTACATGTAACTGATGTAAGTAAAAGTAATAATAGTTCACCTTCATTAACAAGTAACGGAGATATTTTCCTGTGTTTTGACTTTTGAGTTTATTATTGCATTAAGAGCAGGGATGACACGAAAAAAATCAAATGAAAAATCAATTGATTTTTTTTACTTGATTTTTTTATTAAAAAAATCATGATTTTTTTTTTTTTATATATATATATATATATATATATATATATATATATATATATATATATATATATATGATATATATATAATATATATAATATATATTAATATATTTAATATTATATATATATATATATATTATATATATATATATATATATTATATATATATATATATATAATTGTTATTGCATATTTAAGTAATTTAATTTCAATAGAAATAAAAAATTAAAATAAAACTTTATATTATGAAGTTTTAAATATATTTTAATTGAATGGGAGTCTCGATAGGCCCATCTGCCAGCTACAGCACCTAAGCCCTATTTTATGAATGTTTATAGCTAACCAAAGTAAAAAATTTAGGTATAAACAAATTTTTTATGTATTTCACAGTTACTTATCTGCTCGCAAATTTTTCGCATTTTGATTTAAATAGAATGAATAAATCACTTAAAAAATAATACTATATCGAACTTAAAAAAGTTTGTTTACAAATTATATTACGCATGACGTCACGAATCTGAAAAACTCAAAAAAATTTAATTGAATGGGAGTCTCGATAAGCCAATCTGCTAACTGCAGCGCCTAGGCCCTATTTTATGAATGTTTATAGCTAACTAAAGAAAGTTAGTATAAAAACATATTTTTTTTATATATTTTCAACAGATACCTTACTCTTTCCTGATTTTCCATTTTGATTTATATAGAATGAATAAATCACTTTAAAAATAATACTAAATCGAACTTATAAAAAGTTTGTTTACAAATTATATTTCGCGTGACGTCACGAATCTGAAAAAATAATAATAAAAAAAAAAATGATTTTTTTCCAGGGATGGCACGAAAAAAATCAAATTAAAATAATCAATTGAGTTTTTTACTTGATTTTTTTATAAATAAATCAAGATTTTTTTGATTTTATTGATTTTTTTGAATTTTTTGATTTTTTATATTTTTTTTTTATTATTTTTTATTTTTTTTGTAATTTAAGTACTTCCATTTCTCAAACGAATTAAAAAAAATTAAGTTAACAATAGGTTATGAAGTTTTTAATATATGTTTTTTTTTCAAATTTTTCAACAAACTATTGGCATTGTAACGTAAGTCTGTTTAACCATTCTGTAGTGATGCTGTTTCATAGGATTTCCATTGTGAAGATTTGAACGCAGAGCATGATAGGGAATTAGTGTTAAAAATTGAAAATTCAATGCCAGATGCAGACTAATTATATATACTGTTTGTGTATAATGTGTAATAATAGAAAACTCCAGAGTATTTGAATGATTGTCTAACAATTTTAGCACCCTTATTTAAAAAGGCATATGCTGAAGAGGACGCAACGTAAAGCAACGATGAGGTAAGATTTTTGGCTTTGAGGATAAGATAGATCGTAAAAATATTTTTAAACTTATAAATATTGCTTAAATATCAATTCGCTGAAAACATTATTTATTAATTTAATTATGGTGAATGTACTGGTTCTCATATTTTCAATAAATTTTTCGGAACTCTTTATACTCGTGGGTTGAGTCGGACAGTCTAAAAAAGACCATTTGCGGCTTGTCAAGTATTAATTCTTATTGTATTATGAGTTGATGGACTCTTAGAGGGGATCAATGCGGCTTCTTAAAATATTATTTTTAATTATAATTATTATTGGTCGGACTGGACAGTCTAGATAGGCCTATGCGGCTTCTGTAAGTATTATTCTATTTATTAGTTGTATTTATTATGAGATTGACTGACATTCTAGAGGGGCCAATGCAGGTTCTTAATTATTAATTTTTATTGGTTTGACTGGGACAGTCATTAAAAAGGACCACGCGGCTTCTTAAATATTATTCATTAATTATATGAGTTGAATGGGAATCTATAGAGGAGTCAATGCGTCTTTTAATTATTTTATTAAATTACTCAGGAGTTTAATATATTATTATTGGCTGACTGGGACGATCCCGAATAGGCTTATTGCTGCTTCTTAAGTATTATTTCTTACTTTATATTTATTTCTTGGTTGACTGCGACATTCTAGAAGGGCCAATGTGGCTTTTCAATTATTAACTTCTATTGCTAGACCTTTTCAGGACAGGGTCTTGAAGAAAGACCATAACGGCTTCTTGTATCATTCGCTATTTATTATGGGTTGACTGGTGACCGTTCTAGAGAGGTTAATGCAGCTTCTTAGTTACTATTCAGAATAGATAATTAGGAAGTTTCATGGACCTCTAGAAGTGTCCCAGTTAACGCATAAATAAATAAGAACTAATTTTATGAGAAGCCGCATGGTCTTTTTAGACTGTCCCAGTCAACCAATAAAAATTACATTAAAGTAAGAAGCCGCATTTGGCTCCATACTAATAATAAAAACACAGAGAACACATTAATAAATATAAATAAGAATAATATTAGTAAGCCGTATTGGGCTATCAAGGGACTGATCCATCAACAATAATTAATTAATAATTAAAAATATAATTAAGGCAGCGTGGCCCCTCTAAAATTGTCCCAGTCAACTCATTATAAATAAGGATAATACTTAAGAAGCCGACATTGATCTCTTTTTTAGGACTGTCCCAGATGACCAATAAAATTAGTAATTGAGAAGCCAGCAATGTGGGCCCCTCTAGAATGTCCCGGTCAAACCATAAAAATTAGCGTTAATTAAGAATTAATTTTTAAATAAAATTAATGTAATTAATGAATAGCATTTAGAATTAAGAGCCATATGGGCCTACTACACTGTCCCAGTCAAGCCAACAATTAATAATATTTTAAAGAATAATAATGAAGAAAGTCGCATGCCCCTCTAAAATGGTCCCAGTCAATCCTAATTTAATTAAATAAAATAAAGAATAATATTTAGGAAGCCGCATGGGCCTATCTGACTGTCCCAGTCACCATAAATAATTAATAATTTAGAATAATTTTTTCTTAATTATTAATTATTTGGTTGACTTGGGACAGTCTAGATAGGCCATGGCTTCTGTTATTAACTTCTTATTTATTAATTTTTGTTTGGTTGACTGGACAGTCTAGGTAGGCAGATGTGGCTTCTTTAATTAATAAATGACATATTTATTATTACATTAATTATTTAATTAAAATTATTCTTAATTCTAAATTTTTTATGGGTTGACTGGGAATTTCTAGAGGGGCCAATGCGGTCTTCTCATATTAATTCTTTATTGGTTGACTGGGAAAGTCTTAAAAAGGACCATGCGGCGACTTATAAGTATTATTGTTATTCTTATTAGTTGACTGAGACATTTTAGAGGATTAATGTAATTGTTGCTGTTCTTATTATTATTTTTAATTATTAATTAAGTTATTGGTTTGATTTTTTGGGAAACCGTTCCTTTAAGGGGATTTTTTAAGGCCCAATGGGAGGGGGCATGGGCTCCTTTTAAAAAGGGTTGTTTATTTATTTTGATAATTTATTTTTTATTTTTTATTTAATTTGGGGGGGTTTTTGAAACTTTTCTGGGGACTTCTAAGAGAGGCCAATGCGGGCTTCTTAATTGTTATTTCTTTTTTGTTGACTGGGAAAGGTCTTATAAAAAGGACCATGAAGTCTCTTAAGTATTATTCTTATTTATTATGAGTTGACTGGGACCTTCTAGGAAGGCCAATGCGGCTTCTTAATTTATTATTTTTTATTAGTTAATTATTATTGTTATAGGGACAGTCTAGATAGGCCATACGTCTTCTTAAGTAATTATTCTTTATTTATTATTGTATTTATTTGTTGACTGGGACATCCTAGAGTGGTCAATGTGCGGCTTCTTAATTATATTATTTTATTGGTTTGAAATAGTTTTAAAAAGGACCATGCGGAGCTTCTTAAGTATTGTTCTTAATATATTATGGTGTTAACTTGGGACATTCTAGAGGGTTTCATGCAGCTTCTTAATTAATTATCCTTAATTATTAATTATTATGGGTTGACTGGGACAGTCTAGATTGGCCCATGCGGCTTCTGAATTTCATTATTTTCTTATTATTAATCTATAATGGATTGACTGGACTTCTAGAGGGGCCAATGCCGGCTTTTTATTATTATTCTTAATTATTAATTATTGTTGGTTTACTGGGACAGTTTAGGGTAGGCCATGTGGTTTTTAATTAAATTTAATATCCTTATTTACATTAATTATTATTAACAATAATATATCAATAAATTCTTAAATTTTTATGGGTTGAATGGGAACTCTAGATTGGATTCTGCGTCTTCTTACTGTCTTTTATATATATACTTATATATATTATAATTATATATTATATAGTATATACGGTAGATATATATAGGGTATATATAATATATAGTATAGAATTTATATATATATATATATATATAATATAGTATATTATACTATATATTATATATATATATATATAGTTAATACTAGAAAGGTATATATATTATATATAGTATATAATATATAATATTTGACAAATAGACGTCACGAATCTGAAAAAATCCAAAAAAAATCAATGAAATCAAAAATCAATAACTAATCAAAAAAATCAAAAAATTGATTTATTTATTACTAAAAAAAAAATCAAGAAAAATCACCAACCCTTCAAAACTTACTGAAAAAGACAAGAAAAAAAATAGAGAAGGGAAATCACAACCCTGATTAAGAGCTTCCAATATTTTTTTATTACGAGGAAAAAGAGGTTTATCAAATAGTATTTAAGATTAATCAATGAATAGCATCAGTGAAAATTAGAATTAAGTGTAACTTTCTATTTAATATTTAGTGGGCAGGGTGTAACAGTTAGAGGAAGCAGAAATGCAGGAATGCGAACGTTGCAAGCAAGCAAAGGCACGATTGACAATCACACGCTCGAATTGGCGAGAATAGCGGACCAGGATAGTAATAGTGACTATGGTATAATATATATAATAGATTATATAGATATATGATATATAGGTAAGGTAATACGATATAGGATAGTATAGGTTATTATATATAATTGAGTAAGAGATTAGTATATTAGAGTTAAGTATGATAGTTAATGAATGAGTAGTATAATAGATTAGTATAGAAATCGTACGAACTCTATGATGATAAGAGATAAAAGCAGGTAAGCTATAAAATACCGGAGTGGTAATCAGTATAATGGTTATATATAAGGGAATAGGTAGTATGAGAATAAGAATAATTGATAGAAGGGGATCGAGAGGGTTGATAGTAGTATCAAGTATATAAGATATCAGTGGTGCGAGTGGTATTCTCCACATGAATGAGAAGCTCAGTGTCAGATGACATGGTCAGAACGTATACGATTAAGTTTGAAAGATAGAACACAGGAAATAATAAATGACATTCATGATTTACTTTAGGCGCTAGGATGAAGTAGATCTAGGCGTCAGTGATAGATATGAATATTATAGAAGTATATTTTCAGTATTGTAGCTAAAGTGGAAATGTTTATGATCATCATTGAAGCGCAAGGACTCAGACAGAAAAATCCGCTTCTAAAAGTAAAATGGCCAGAGGCTTATGAGGTGATTCTATTAGTAAATATGGCCAAAAATGCAATGCAGAAGTGAGAGAAACATGTACAAAGATTGCAGCAAGATTATCGAAAAAGTGGGAAAACAATTGTTATTTGCAATAAATAGAGGCCTTATCGCACGATCGTAAATAACGCGGAACGCGGCAGCTGAAATATCGATGTTTCTAGCTTCTTTTTTTTTTATGAGCCATTAATGGCCTTAAATAATAGACCAGGAATGAGCGCTTTGCTAACCTATTTAGATGATTTAATAAGAAGGAATTAATTCTGTGGTGAAGCCTATTTATCAAACGAAATTCAAGCTTATTAAAGATAAGAGAGTTAGTAGAGATTATGTGTTAAGGAATTGTAATTAAGAACTTAATAATTGCAACTCACGAAAATGTACTCAAGGTGAATAAGAGAGAAATATAATTTAGTATAGACTGTATAAGCTAAAATGAGACATGAATATAGAGGTATACCATTAGTAAGGTGAGTATATAAAGACGAAGCGAGACTAGTAATATAGGTCGGTATCAATTCAGTAGAGTAATATTATTAGAGTGATAAATCAATAATAATGTATCTACAACATAAAATATTTAAGGTTATTATTTTTTTTTTTTTTTTTTGGTGAAGAGAAGAGGGTGATTAAATATACCTATTATAGTCAGGCGTACCCTATATGCTAGTAGCGGCCCTAGGGCGATTTAAAAATTATTATTTATACAAGTATCATAGTCTATACATATAATGATATACTATCCATCATCCGAATTCTGCACCTACAAGTCGTGGATTAATGCACGTCCATATTGGTTTCAAAGGACTGAACACTTTCTTACCCTTCTGATCTTATGTCATTTTAATTTGGAATCATCTATGAAGTGACTGCACAACAATTATGAATGAGAGAAATACAGAGATAGCGATAGAGGTAACGCAAAAAGGAGAGGCTTGCTGTGAAGCATAGTTAAGGTTTAATTTCAGATTTAAATTTTTATCGTAGGAATATATAATAGTTTCTCTTAAAAAATGATTTCGATTATACGGGGCATAAGTACCTTTGTGTGAAATAGGCGTGTTATGGGACAGGGCAGGAACGAACCGTCTAAGAAATTAAGGATGGTATTATGTACAGTAGGTGGGATCAGAAATAATCATTGTATCCGAAAGACTATAAAAGAATTAAGGCTAAGGAAAACGTTGAAAACGAAAACTATGAGAACACAACTGAGGGGATTTGAGGAGAGCACTTTGGGTTCAAGTAAATAAGTTAGGACGAGAAACTGCTGGAGTTCATTATCGGAAAAACAGGTGGTATAGTGGCTAACACGCATAATAAAGCAAGGATCAGAACTACCCGAGGTTAGCTCACAATGAAAGCAGTTGGAAATACACAGTCCTGGAATAGTATGAAATCAAACAAGGTTTATTGGGAGTAAGACGATTATGTGTTCATAGATGAACGGAAACAGGGTGTATTATCGTCATTTTAATATATTTGGATTTTGTTGAACAACTTTGCAAATGGAAAGAAAAAAAGTTTATAAATAATCAGGACTTGATCCTCAAGCCGTTATTCAATTTCCTTAAAATAAAGATTTACCAGCTTCTCTACTAATACTATCTCACGTTTGCGTATCTGGATGGTGAATTGACAACCTTACGATGTTTGCATTGGATACTCACAACAAGATTTTTGCTAAAGAATGGAGATGAGTATGAGAGGAAATCCTTTAATGATGAAATTTCATTAGTAGCAGCTATGATTTCAGAATGCCTAGAAGCAATAGTATCCTAAGTAGTAGGCGTGGATTCAACGTGTATTGAGGTGCCCAACAAGAGAAATGAGTAATCCATTACCAGTGGCACGAGTGATATGGACGTCTTCAAGTTCTCTCGCTCTCAATAGAGCAACATAAAAGTGCACTATTTAGGTACCTCAAAACTGAACAGTAAAGATTGATCCGTCACCACAATCTGTGCTCAACGCATAAATATCGATAAAGAAAACAAATTGATCTAGACAGAATTGGAACATTGAAAGGGACCAGGACTTATTTATAGTAGTGTTATTAGTTCTCATGAATAGAACACAAATACCTTAGAACAGACCCTAGCACAGGAGAGTAAAAAGAAGAGAAAATAATGAATTTGTCAAGAATGTTAAAGTAAAAACTCTTCACGTAATATTGTACAAAATAGAAGGATATTGATGTATGGTATATAGAACGGTTAATATATAATCAAAGAATAATAATAAAGATAATATTGTAATATAAGGTACTATAGGGGTAGTGAGAAGATATAGTTATATACAGAATATTATATAATATAGATTATGTAATATATATAGTATGATTTATATGATAGTGAATAGTAGTAATTATATAGTAGATAATAATAGATATAGAGTATAGGATATATATATATAGGAGATATATGATATATAATAGGAAAATAATTAGTATTTATAGGATAATAACATTTTCTTTGTAGCTTGTATTAGTTGGTACGACATTGCATGCTCAAACATTAGGCACGGAAATCGCGCGACTGAATAGAATAAGTATGGAATAGAATATATATATATATACAAATATAAAGTAAATATAAATATATTATATAATGAGATAAAGGGCATATGCATGAGTATAACATAGAATAGAGAGTATAAGATATAGGGCGAATAAGAGTAAAGATAGTAAGAGAAGGAAATAAAATAGAAGATCGGTGGTGATATACATAATCATGTGTATATTAGATATTCTGGAAGAGAAGAGATATATATATAATAATTTTAGTATATAGATATAATATTATTAGAGATAATAATAATATATAATAGGGTATTTTATAATATGATATAACAAAATTATAAGATAAAGGGTATAATAGAGAGAACGATATGTAAGTAGGTAGACTAGTAAGCTCAAAAATATAGGCAGATAGCTAATATTAGATAATTATAGTCAATAATAACTATTATGGGAAGAGGCCTTGAAATATAATAGTAACTAAGACGGGTATAGGAGTATAAAACCTAGGCTATTAAATATTCAGTGAACTGGGCTGAATCCACGCAAAATCTTATCAAGAATCCGAATCCGGAAATTCATGGCCAGACAGGGCAGGAGACAAGAGGTATACGTGTGACATGTTAGAAAGAATGTGTCGAAAGATCCGAATACCTTTGACAGATTCGCAGCCACTGCACGGATTCGAATCCGAATCTAATAAGCGAAAAATGCCATGAGTAAAAAGTCAGATTGAAATCACAAGTCCAGAATGCACAGGAATTCAAAGGTACGTCTATTCAGTATAATATTTTATTAGCGTAAGAAAGAAAAAAAATATACAAGCCAATACGAATTAGGATAATATACAGGAAGTAGGGGGGAGGCTAATAGGGAGGGCAACGTATGGCCCGCCTAGAATGCTTATTATCAAATAAAAATAATAAAACACTGTATATCTAAATTCGGTGAAACTATTATTTTCCCAAGATTGAAAGTGAGGTGCATAGAAAAAACTGGAAAAGAAAGATAACATTAAAGGCAAAATAAATTAGAGAAAAGATAGAATTGACTAAAATATGAGCTAAATACGCTAATTGAATAACTGAAGAGGGTAGTATATTTCTATGGTCTAAAGAGATGATGAGATATGGATAATTTGGTAGTTTGAAGGATGCAATCTAGATGTCTGTTATGGTATT
>JABUQX010049584.1:12500-65000 GCA_015478945.1 Trachelipus rathkii | reverse complement strand
CAGCAGCGAAAGCTTGCATTCCGCAATTTTCCTCAGACAGGCGGTCGGCAACCCCTTGGTGGTTCGAAGAGTGCCCACAAGCTAACCGAGAGAAGAAGAAACTTTACAGGCAATACAAAGGACCCGTACCACCCCAAACATGATTATTTTTAAAGCAGCTGCGGCGAGATCTAGGCGAATTAATCGCCAAACACGTAAACAATATTTTCGAACTTACATTTCGACGGTCAACTCCACAACTCCCCTTCCTTTAGCGCGGAAAGTTGCACAGAAAATCATCTCGTTGTTCCAACAACAACTCACCCACAGTCCTCCGTTATGAGCCTGATATAACCAATATGATCTCCGTTTCTGATGCTGTTGCAGATGCATTAGAGTTATAGTTTGCTAGCCTCCACTTCCCACTATCTAGTAATATATATATATATATATATATATATATATATATGCTATATATATATATATATATATATATATATATATATATATATATATATATATAATGTATATATATAGCATATATATATATATATATAACGCCTTAGCAACAACAACAATAATAATAATAACAACTATCCTGAATATATATATATATATATATATATATATATATATATATATATTAGTGATGGAGTGAAGCTTTTTACATAAGCGCGGTTGTGTTTTTTGCGGTTCCTCTAAATTGCCAACAACCGCGTTTGCGTTTTTTTTGCGGTTCTTAAAATTTTTAACAACCGCGGTTGCGCAATTAAAACAAAATTTAGCCATTGCTTTGTTTACTACTAAAACTACTACTACTACTACTACTACTACTACTACTACTACTACTACTACTACTACTACTACTACTACTAATAATAATAATAATAATAATAATAATAATAATAATAATAATAATAATAATAATAATAATAATAATAATAATGAAATAGTAAAATAATAATAATAATATTATTATTATTATTATTATTATTATTATTATTATTATTATTATTATTATTATTATTATTATTGTTCTAAATTTCTGGTAGTTTAATGTGCAATTTATCCTCTGATTACAAGAGTTACCAGGGTGCGGAACGAGGATCCATGCGCAATGCACAACACCATCCACTTTCCCCATCCTCCGCCCTGTGGAAACTGGAAAGTATCCGACAAAAGGTGCCTCTTTAGTTATTCGCGTTTGTAATTGAATTTTAGAATTGGCAAGTTAGATTATAAGGAATAACAATTTTATACATTTTCTCCTGTTAATCTCATCCCTTTCTCGTCATAAATTAATCCACCACCGCTGAAGAGTTGTTCACTTGGTATACTACTAGATGGGCATGACAAATATCTTTTAATCATCATCTTTAACTCTTTTAAGTTATGTTCGTCAGTCAATCTCCACCACATTATAGGATCATCTTCGGAATCGGTCCTTTTTTATTTTATTTTATTTATTTTTTTTATATTTTGCTATTTCATTCAAAACGCTTTCATTAAACTATATATTTCTGTATCATCATCACTACTTGATGTTAAATGAGCATTCATGATTTCAAACAGAATTTTTGTCTTGGATGCTGAAGGTTGCTTTATTTCTGCAGTTTAAATTCTTTAAGGATGTCGGTTAATACATATATCTTTTCCATATTCTGAAGAAAGTTCCTTACATTGTTTTATTTTTTCCTGAAAAAAATAGGAAAGCTGTAAAAAATTTCCCTTTATATCGAGGTTCTAGATACGTTGCAATGGAATGCAAAATTTTTTTTTCCAAATTATCAAATCTAATTTATTGTTTGTACAGCTGATTTAATTCCCTCTTCTGCCTCGAAATCTGAGGTCTGGTGAAGAATTTTTAACGACACAATAAGAGGAATTACTTGTGATACAGAGGACGAATGAAAGATTTACTTTTTAGTAATCTCTTCAAATATCTCCATTAGGGTAATACATTTTTCAATTAGTATAAAATCAAAACTAGTAAGTTGCCTTATCAGTATTGAGAGGGGTAAAAAGACAAACCGAATCCTTGTTTTCATATGAGAGAGAGAGAGAGAGAAGAGAGAGAGAGAGAGAGAGAGAGAGAGAGAGAGAGAGAGAGAGAGAGAGAGAGAGAGAAGAGAGAGAGAGAGAGAGAGAGAGAGAGAGAGAGAGAGAGAGAGAGAGAGAGAGAAAGAGAGAGAGAGAGAGAGAGAGAGAGATTTTTTTTTCAGAGAGAGAGAGAGAGAGAGAGAGAGAGAGAGAGAGAGAGAGTGAGAGAGAGAGAGAGAGAGAGAGAGAGAGAGAGAGAGAGGAGAGAGAGAGAGACAGAGAGAGAGAGAGAGAGAGAGAGAGAGAGAGAGAGAGAGAGAGAGAGAGAGAGAGAGAGAGAGAGAGAGAGAGAGAGAGAGAGAGAGAGAGAGAGAGAGAGAGAGAGAGAGAGAGAGAGAGAGAGAGAGAGAGAGAGAGAGAGAGAGAGAGAGAGAGAGAGGAGAGAGAGAGAGAGTTTTGTTAGCATAAGAGTATTTTTATAAAAAGCTTCCTGACAACGCAGTTGCGGCTGAAGACCAGTGACAACCGCACGGTTGCAGTTGCAGATTGTGTAGACCAGTGAAAACTGCAGTTGCTGTTTGTCAAAATATGTTCGGTTGCTCCGCATTTGAGGTTGCGGTTATTCGTATCATACATATATATATATATATAGTAACATGTAGAATAATAGATATTATTTATATATATATATATATATATATATATATATAACTACTCACTATATATATATATATATATATATATATATATATAATATATATATATATATAATATATATATATATATATATGTACTGTATACTGCTATGCTATATATATATATATATATATATATATATATATATATATATATTAGTGTTCTCTATATTATAAACTTAACCATATTTTATGTAATTATTAATATTCATGTGTATATGTGCTGTTGAACTTTTTCTTACCATGATCTTATCAATTTGAGAATTACACACGTTTTTGCCAACTATCTGCAACACCGACATTTTTTTTATATTTATATTTTTTTAAATATTATCGTTATAAATGGTTTTGTAAACACACAACACATTGTGGTTCTTATATTTATAGAGCTGGGGTGGGGGTGGGGTGGGGAATCAACTTTTGAAGTGTCTTTGATAAAGAAAAGGGGGTTCAAGGCCTTTCCCAGGATATATATATATATATATATATATATATATATATATAGAAAAAAAAATATATATATATATATATATATATATATATATATATATATATATACTATATATATATACTACCCATATATATATATATATATATATATATATATATATATATATATAATATGAGTAAAAAAAAGATCGATTGCGATCTACTGGTTGATCGCGGAGGCGTTCACAATTTGGCAACATTTGAGAAGATATGATATGAAGGCAGTGTCTTCTCAATAAACTTTTAGTTAATTATAATTTATTATTATTTTTATTATTATGTAGGTATCTATTCTAAATGTATGCGTATTTTTTTCTTAACATTTGTGTAGAATTTTCTATTTCTTAATTTTTTACTAACTCCTGTGTCATTTTATATTTTTCATCTATACCCATCTGCCCCGCCATCGATTATCATCCCAGAGGGCTCGAATGTGTTACATTTTGCGAATTTGGTAGGTGGCTCCCAACCAAATTTTTTTTAGTGTACAAAAGTCAATTACAAGAAGTCAAGAACAAAAAAGTTGACCTCTTCAGCTAAATAAACGGTATATATTATATATAGTAAATAATCTATCGACATTTTTAAAAAGCTTGCATAGTTACATTTGGAAATTCTAATATATGTTTTATGTATCTCAGAAGCAAAGTGTTAATTTAGTCCAAATTATTTCTTGTTGCGGAAAATAATAATTAAAAACTGTTTTATTTTCATTAGAGACATTGATAACTTAAACTCTGTCAAATTGTGATTTGACATGTTAACTGATATATATATATATATATATATATATATATATATATATATATATATATATATATATATATATATATATATATATATATATATATATATATATATATATATATATACTCTTTGCTATATATATATATAACGCCTTATATATGCTATACTCTCTATACTGCCTATTCAGGGATTTCCAAATAAATGTTTCCCCTTTTTCCTTTCCCCTTTCCTGTCTTTGGCTATTTTCACTTACATTTCTGCCTCCTTTCATGATAATACCCCCAAACGTGATCCGGCCCCACCTACTGCCCCCCATTGACAAAGGATGCACGAAGGCTCTTAAGAAGCTGCGAGGGCCTTCGCTGGTTGTAGTATTCAAAAGGAAAGGTCAAGCCGAGGACAGGACTGATAACAACGAGTACATTCGATTTATTTATATTGAAGATAATCGTCTCGTAACACTATATATATATATATATATATATATATATATATATATAAATGAGAAGAGAGATATAAAAAATTTTCTTGAGAGATGCAGATAGATCTATATATATATATATATATGTATATAACAATAATATATATTTAGAGATATATATATATATATATATATATATATATATATCTATATATATATATATATATATATCTATATATATATATATATATATATATATATATATATATATATATATATACTATATATATATATATATATATATATATATAACATATATATATATATATATATATATATATATATATATATATATTAAATGAGAAGAGAGATATATAGGAAGAAGTTTGAGAAATTGAGAATAAGTGCATGCGTGAAACGACGCATTTCTTCATGGGCTCCCCGCGAGTTTCAAAGCGAGCTGCCCAGTGAAGGGCTGTTGCATTCATTGCTCAAAACAACAGGATCATCAACCCGTATTCTCCGATTCTTCTTCAACAACTCTTTCAATTAAAAAATGTCTGGGGCAGAAGATGAAACCATATTTTTAATTCATTTTGATATATATATATATATATATATATATATATATATATATATATATATATATATATATATATATATATATATATATATATATAACATATATATATATATATATATATATATATATATATATATATATATATATATATATATATATATATATATATATATATATATATATATATATATATATATATATATAACCTATATTTTTTTTGTCTGGTATTTAAATAATATTAAATTAGCTTATTGCTTTCTCTCTTTACTGATCGATCGCTTAAGTTTGATTTTTTTTATTTTTATTTTGACTGTCAAAGGTAAATTATAATTGGGCTAATATCCACTTTCGTTGTCGGAACTTTGAAATGTTGATAATGAAATTTTATTGATTCTCTTTCAAATGTTCCAGTAGTAGTATTAATTTTGTGTTTAATTTTATATTATTTTCAATTTATGGTAACTATTATTGACAGCATTAGCCACATATTATTTATTTTATTTAATTAGTTTTGTTAATATTTTGTGCCGCCATATGTTTATTACTTTTTTTTATGTCTTATCTTCAAAACGTGATTTTACTTGTGGTTTTTTTAATTTTATTTTTTTTTTATTTTTCTATTGGTTTTTGTTTTTTCTTATTTGTTTCATCGCGTTTATTCTAATCCCGTTTTTTCTTATTTGTTTCATCGCGTTTATTCTAATCCCTTTACATATTTTTGGTTTGATTTCTTTTATGAATTTATGGCGAGTCTAGATTAGTTATTTTAGTTGGTCAAAATAGCATGTTGGTTTGTTTTTCTTTATAAATTAATAAAGCAATAAATACAAGTGTTTTCTTTTTATACCTTTATATATAAGTTTATTGTATTAAATTTCTTCCATTTCACCTCAAAAACCAATTATAGAAGACCTTGGTTCAAATTTTTTTTTTGGGGGGAGTTTTTTTTTAATGTCATCATAAGCGACCATGTAACATTCGTAGCCTGGAAATCTCATAATTAATGAATCTTTTAAATATTAAAATTGCGACCATACTCAAGAGAGTTTTAGTACCTCCAATTTGATGGCTTGCTCCTATCGCTATATTGTTCTCTATAACCAATCGGGTCTTTACCTGTATCCCTTTTTATATTTGCTATGATATACGTACGTACCTTTGGAAAATAAAAACTATAACTTGCATTTGTTTTTCAAAGATTTAGTTGGAAGGTAGTTAATGTCAGTCATAATCTAATACAAACTGTTGAACAGCTTCATGTTATTGTAATAGTTAAAAGAGAGTAATTGGAATGTTTTATAATAATATATCGTGAAACAGGTAAAAGAACTTACAACACGTAAATCAATTAAAAAGCAGTTATTTTTATTACTATATATATATATATATATATATATATATATATATATATATATATATATATATATATATATATATATATAATATATATATATATATATATATATATATATATATATATATATATATATATATATTAACTAATATATATATATATATATATATATATATATATATATATATATATTAGTGATGGGAAACTATCGATAGTTCGATACTATCGCGAAAAGCTATCGAAACTCTCAATATATATTTTTTCAAATTCTGTTTTAAGTTGAGGATATATATATATATATATATATATATATATATATATATATATGTATATATATATATATCTTCTTTTATATTTATATATATATATATATATATATATATATATATATATATATATATATATATTTATATATATATATATATATATATATATATATATATATATATATATATATATTTATAAATATATATATATATATATATATATATATATAACCAACCATATCATAACTATATATATATTGGCGTATATGCATCAATGACGTCTGTTCTTGTTAATTATTTTGAAACATTTTTTATCCCACGACTTAAGCTCTTTCTAATAACCTCCACAAAACTCGTAAGCTTCGATTATTTTATTTCTTAACTTTACTGACTATGCTAAATACGCAGTCCCAAAATTGAACATATTCTGTAATCTTCGCTTTTCTCTGAAATCATCATTCTTGTTTGATTTCAATGTTCACCACTGAAAATGGCATTCCTTTAGTTCTAAAGATTTACATGCTGAGCTCTCCAAAATTATCTATCGATTAGCAACCTTGAGCAGTTAATGTAGCTTCATATTCATACTCCCGATCGTCTTGGAGTTCGAAACCAATATACTAGACTAACTTAAAACCTCTTGCTTATCTCTTCCTCCCGTAAGTTTCTACATCCACCTTTTATTCTATTTTTAAAAGTTTTTAATGGATGCTTCTTTTAGGAATTGGTACAGGTTTCAATCTTCTAGAAACTTGTGTATATATATATATATATATATATCATACTTATATATATATATATACTATATATATATATATATATATATATACTATATATATAACTCTTATATATATATAACATACTATATATATATATATAATATGCTCTCATATAACTTAACTTAACTTATATATATATATATATGCTGCTGTGTTAATTCTATCTATCTATCTAACATATATATATATATAGTATATATATATATATATATATATATATTTATTTATAATATAATATAACATATATATATATATATATATATATATATATAACATATATATATATATATATATATATATATATATATATATATATATATATATCATAGTTGAATCGTGCAATATGTATTCTCCAGTTCCAAAACGTTTCCCCACAGAAAATGTAATAATTTTTCAGGTTCCCTTTCCTCCCATTCCTTCCTATGCTAACTTTGCCTCTTTCACTTTCCCCTTTTTTTTCACTGCTCTTCCCCTCTTATTTTCTGTTAAATCTTAATTATCCGCTTATTCTTTTGCCTATGACTCCAATTTAGATTATTCTGGTGCTTTTCTTCCTTATCCATTTTCTGCAATTCGTGTACTCCTACTTTTGTAATTTCTTGTAAATTTATTTACAATAAAGAATCGTACAAATTTATCTTAGAAATCTTATACAAGGATTTAAATGGGTAAATTGTTTTGTCATATGTATACTAGTCCTACTTTTCCCTACAATAATAATCTTTCGTTCATTCAAGGAAACCCTTCTCAAACCTCTTTCTCCTATTATTATTAATTATTATTATTATTATTATTATTATTATTATTATTATTATATTATTCATTCTAACTTTTTCAAATTCGTGTATTATCATTATTCAATTATTATTATTATAATATAACTCATTATTCATTTATTATTTATTAATTATTATTATTTTATTATTATATTATTTATTTTCATTATTTCTATTATTACTCCAATCTACTTCACATTATTGATCCTCATTACTCACTTATTATTATTATTCCAATTCTATTTCTTTAGTGTCCTCTTAAAAATTAATCTCTTAACAGCTAGGAGCGCATGAGAACAATATTTTATAATTTCCCTTTTAATTTGTGAAGTAAAAAAAATTATTTGTGAGCATAGTTTCAAATTTAGCATTATGTATTCGTTGTTTGCTAGTTATTTTTGAGAAATAAAATTGAATAAAATCTGAGAGTTCCATTCTGCAACGTTTTTTCTTGTTGGGATTAAATTCTCTTGGAATCAACAATTTTTTTGTTCTACTTAAATTCTTTTTTCCTTCTTTCTGTTAATGACTTTCCATATGTCATCTCAACGTCTTTCAATATTTATTATTTAATAGTGGTACCACCACATATAACCACTTTTGCAAATACTATTGTGTATAATGTTTTACGATCAAGTTTAACTGATGCATTCGCTCATCGTCGTATTAACTAAACTTTCACGCTTTTTTCTCAAATAAGTATTACCATCCATTACATATTTATAACTCTTTGAAATACTTGCTGCATTGTCTGATTTTAAATTATAAACGGGGCTATGCTTTTTGCTTAAGTTTGCAAAAGATATATTTTCGCGCCGTTTGCTAAAGCGACTCACTTTTTCTTTTATATATACATAGTTTCATGTGCCTCTTTCACATTGTTTCTCTTTTAGTGGTTGTTATGTTTTTTTTAATAGTTTATATATTTGGTTAATATTTCAGGTTGTTTTTGTGGATTATTTGTCGATCCAGAACATTAAGTACGCTTCTCAAAGCACTGAAAAAATTTCCCTTTTCTCCAGCTACTATTCATTGATACTCTCCAGATCTTGTCGATTTTTGGAAGAATATGCAAAATACCTCCACTCTTCTTTGAATGCTCCAGCTGGAGTTAACCATTCAGTGGATAGGTTTTGATACTATATTTTATACTATACCTATATAGTATATATATATATATTTATTATATATATATATATTATATATATTATATATATATATAATATCATATATATAGAGTTATCCTATATATATATATATTATATATTATACTATTTATACTTATACCTACCACTACTATATTAGCCTATAGGCACTCATACTTATATATCTACTATACTATCACTCTCAACTATTATATGATACATATATACTATCATTATATATTATAATACTATATATATATATATATATATATATACCTACTCTCTACCCTTATACTATTCCTCTATATACTCACTATCCTCGTATTTATTACTATAACCTACTACTATCTATTCTATATGTATACTACCCTCCTCACATATACCTTACCTCTACTATATCTACTAATATACTATTAATACTATCATACTATTGTTGTAAATCCTATACATACTTAATATATACTCACTCTCTCTATTCTGTACTGAAAATCTAAAATAACGCATATCAACAAACGCTAACGTTCTCAGTTAAATAGTACATCAAGTTAGGAGGCTTCGTTAATTATATAACCGTGCAAATACCTATCAATATCGTCTTTAAAAATGCCAATCTAAGAAACTAAATTAATTTATTAAGAACTTTTGATATATTCTCTTTCTGCAGTGTTATTATCTAACTAAGGCCTCCTAACTGATCATACTATACTCATATCATATATTATAACTATCTAAGTATATATCACTATATATATAATTCCATCTATATAATCTATATTTACTATTCATTCTATCCTATTACTATAATATCTATTCAATATATCTACTTATTATATCTATATCTCACTACGTTACTACTATATATATCAAGTTGTTAGTGATATACGTGGTGTTGGTGGTAGGCTTCTGATAGTGGGAATCGAAACAGTCTATGTCCGCTCACGACAGTGAGCATGGTGTAAGATATAGTGGAGTTGAAGTCGATTGGTTGAATATTTTTAGTTGATGTGAGGCAGGAATGTCGTTAATGTTCCTTGGCCTATCTATATTTTTTATATATGGATGGGGGTTTATTGACATATGAAATTAGAGTGGGGTGTCGGCAGGGGAATCGTGTGTTGAAATGGAAGCAGAGTGCGAGGGTTGTCCTACAGCCTAAATTATAATGTGGCAAGATTGGTTTCTGTGTGTCAATAGTGCTGATATAAGAGTTTGAGAGGGTACTACTCTGGCACAGGCACCCGTTGTCTTCTAATAGAGCTCTCAATGCCGGTTGTGAACTGTACCACGTGTTAGAATTAATGAGTATAGATTAATGGTTGTGAGTTGAGGGACAGTCCTCGGGTATGAAGCTAATGTTGGATGGTGACACACACCTGGATACAAGTTGTCTGTAGTCTTTAAATATTTAGATATACTATCGTCTGGATCAAAAGTCAGGAACTGCCGCTTGATACTGACGAGTGTAGTAAGGTAACGCCTTTTTGGAACTGGGTAACGTAAGAATGGCTGTGATGCAACTTCAATTAGTCGTTTTGTGGATCATAAAGGTTTGACTATCTCTTCGGTGTGCGCTGGGGTTTATCGCAAGGGTTATTTGTTACCTGTGTTAAGTATAGTAGTGAAACTATGTGTAGTAAAGCGTTTATGTAGACAGTCTTATTGTCTTGTTAGGTGTGAGAAGAATTGATAAACTTGGGAAACTAACGCTTTAGTACAAGTTGTGGTGTGTGAAGGAAGGAGATAAATGATGAAGAATATAAAATGATAGGTCGCATATGTAAATTAGGTTTAGGTCATCTAGTAGGAAGTAGATATGACTGATAAGTCGGGTTGGCTAAGCGTCTTATATTAGTGGTGAGTGATGTTGGAGAATTGGCTAGGCTGAGGAGCCTGAAGAATAAGTGGATTGAATCAGTAAATGATTGAATGGAGGAGAGAAATGATCCATAGCATTTAAAACTGAAAGGTTACGAGAAGAAAGGTTGCTATAATGATGAGTGAACTATGGCGGAGAGTTTTTATGAGGGAGTACATGGAGTTGTGGCTCACTGGTACATAGTGATAAATTACCCTACATTAGGACGATGATGCTCACCCTAGTGAAATATATGGAGTCCATACGTCGGATCCGTGATAGCTCCCGTGATGGGTTGATATTTATATATATAATATAACTTTAATATATATTATATATAAATAAATATTAAATAGTATATTAATATAATATCTTATTTACCGTACCAAAAAAGGAGAATGAAACGAATATATAGTACATAATATTAATCTACAGGTAGTATTAACCTATATAATTATTAATATATCATATAATAATATATAACTATTAGATAGAAATTTTTTTGAACTACCTTCACCATTGATATATAAATATATATTACTTAACTAATAATTATGATGCTCTCAGCTACACCTCGATAATATATATATATAATTACCTTATACTGAGCTTGATAAGTTTTCAGTCCAATGCTACGTATCAGCTTGGTAGGTAGCTATATATATATATCCATACTAGCTTATATATAAGCTAAGACGTATTATCAATCTTTTGTAATCTTTTCTTTTCCTAGGTGATTTATGTGATTTAATATTTTTGTCTTTTTTGACCCTATTGGACAAGCACTTTGTCGAAGAACTCTGAATATAGTTGAAAAAATTAATGAAGCACATCCAGAAAAACTTCGTTTTTTCCTTTCAAAAGCAGATGAAGCTGGGCATGAAAGTGACAGACAAAGGTAAAAATAGAATCTTCTTGGAGATTGAGAAACAGTCCGTTATCCTTTTGTTTCTAACCCTTCAGAATCTTTCTCTATTACCGTTTATTCTTTTATAATAGATGATCTGTTGATGCATTTCAAGATCCTTTACCATCCTCACTTTTACCTTACCATTTTGTAGCACACCTTGTTACCTTTCCCTATTTTTTGCGAGAGCTTTTATTATTAGTTATCTCTCTTCCTCGTTTTGAGTTGTGTTTATCCTTTCTACATTTTGATTTAATTTTCCAAGTTATTCTTTTCACTGATGCCATTCCTTAGGAATATTTCTTTTTCTAATTGTGCTATCCTTAGAAACCTATTTGTCTTGTTCCTATTTTTTTTTTTACTTATATTATCCTTAGAACTTTATTTTTCTTATTCATATTTTTGACCTATATGGATTACCTTTTATTTAATATCCATGAGATATTGCTTAGACAAAATTTTTAGGTAGTTCCATTATTTCAATGAACATTGTCGACTCTCTCTTTGTTATATTATCACATTTTGTTGTCTTAAATTTATTCCATAAGAACATTATTTTTCTTTTCTAGGGTAATGATGCAGATAGTTCAAGAATTATGTAAACGACCTGGTCTTAACAAAACTGGCTTTGACATGCCAACTATTTATATACCAAATTCTAATAAGGTGTGTAAAAATTTTCCTACGCAACTTTTATGGATGCATACATTGTAAACATACATTCTCATTCCCCACAGTAATTAGATAATTAATCTATATTTCATTGTGTATAAGTAAATTCTCTTCAGTCAACAGTTTTGGATGTATCTTCCCCAAAATTGTTGATGTAAAATGGTTTCGATTGAGGAAAAACTGTGTCTGCTATTTGTTCAAATCATTTTTTTTCGACTCTTAACAAGTCTTCGCAAATTGTGAAAATCTATTTTTTTTTTAATGGAGTGAACCTAACATAACCTAACCTAGCTAAGCTTTTACTTTTTGTAAAATTTGATTACGGCTTGTACTAGGTATTTAATTGTTAACAATCTGACCCTAAAACAAAAAATTTCTTGAATTTGAACAGGAGGAGGGCTTGTTTATCTTTTGGCGTCTAATTTGGGAGCACTCCCTTTTCCAATATTCCTCTCTCAATTACTCGCATTGTTTATTGTTATATCAGGGTCGGAGATCATAATGTTCAAATTTAATCTCCTTTTAATTTAATTACATATCTGTTATTATAAAAATACTAAAAAATACACCACAAGACAGTAAACTACAAATTACATAACTAACCTTAGACATGAAGGAGAGTTTAATAAGTAAAACCTTGTAAAAGGCAATGTTGGATCCACGGATACAAGGAATAGATCGTTTTTTATAACGTAATATAAATCAATTCATGGTGGTTATTCAACTCATCAATCACTTTTATGGTCCTCATAACTGACTTGGAGAACAAGCACTGCGGCAAGTTGGTTCGACCAACAATTATATACTTTCTAAGGACACTACCGACACATAGAACCTCACGAATATTTCCTGAAACAATTTTTCCTCCGCTCTCCTCTATCTCCTGGGCCCTGAGAATAATTTTTAAAATATTGCTACCGTCTCCTCCCACCATCAGACAAACTGTGGAAGAAACTAAATTCACAAAAGTATTCTGCACACTCTGCACCATGCACTCACAAACACTTCATTCAATCAGTTATAAAATTTTATATGCTCTAAAACATGGTTTTAGTTTATATGCTACGGTCGAATCGCTATAAACTCTCACGCATCACAGCCATCACTAAAAAAAACAGAATCATTCGGCATTCTGGACTCCAATCAAAAAACCTATTATTTTTTGACTTTCTATATGAGCTTCCCGTTAATACCAATAACTAATTTAACTCTCCGATCTCCATAAAAGTAATTACAAGATCCATAGTTTGTATACTACTAAAGTGTATTCTACTCTATGTCAGAGAGCATATCATGAATGACTTTCCATAGTAATTACGTCTTTATGGTTAGTGACCTGCTATCTCGTTGAAATTTATTCTCCCATCCCCAGCGCCTTAGGGATCGAGCTCTCTCAAGCAGATTGGCGCAGTTCAGTAATGAATTTAATGAAAAAATAAAAATCTTCATCCCACGTCATTATGAGATCCATTTTTGATTTTAACAATAAAAAGCTAATAAGGAAGTCATCAATAATTCACATGCAAGAAATTCGCTCTTACCAAAATGATTAATGAAAAAAAGTTTTTTAAATGGGTTGCTGGTTGAAGGTTTTATTACACTTTTTTTTTCCTAAACAATCTTTTTTACTTTTCCACTTTTTACACACAAATATATCTTGTTATTTTAACGATCTCATTGAATGAAAGTCGAGATAAAGAACAAGTACAGCACCAGTAAAATACAAGTAACAGTGTTCACTATATAGAATACGTACGGAGTAGAACTCTCTCAGAAATCTTCACTCAGATACAATTTTGAAACACGAATCTTTAAACATATTTAATATGAGAAACTTATACATACGGTGAGACAGGGCTTTAACGCATAGTTTGGGTTTTGCAATGAGGTTTACACATAAATATATCTTCATATCAAGTACCATTATATCGCTCCAATATAAAATGGGTTTTTTCTCTAACATTATAGTCTTTTGTGTCAAGAAAATGCAGGTATACCAGCTCATTAAATTCTTTCTTTCTTTCCGCACCTATTCACATTTAGATAAATAAATATATAAATAAAAATATCATCATTGAAGCCCCAATGATAATTACAAGCATTGATTTACAGAAAAAAATTTATGGTTATCATAATATACCTGTTTATTTTGCTTCTCTAATATCTTCCGAAGCTACAATCAAAAAATAAATATTTGTCCCGTCAAGTAATTGATTGGGAGGAAAGAAATTTATTGGTAACCAAAATAATTGATTGCGTTTTAGATTTGTTGGCAGTACAGAAAAATAAACTTTTAAACTTTAAACAAATAACAATATTAATATAACGCGAGAATGATGATAAAAACAGTTTATTCGAGATTCCGATATTGTATTGAATAATAAAATAATAGAAGGGTGGATTTTTTTCTCACTGCTACGAGCTCTCACTTATGGAGATGGTAAGTGGAAGGGGGGGCTTTTTTTCGACTTACGTTATGTTCTATTTTTCTGTTTCCTGTGTATGGGGAAAGGAGGCAGATGATGATGAATAATAGGAATTTTGATTTATCTTAGACTCGATCAACGAGTATATTTTTGGCTTATTTGGAATGCTTATTTTAATATCTAATTAGAATGAACTATTTCTATAGCAAACCCGCTGCGCGAACCAAATAGAAGAAACGTGCAAAAGCATCGAAAAAACTATTAACCAAACTATACAAACTACTCTTAATCAGCTTGAAAAAGACTGCGAATCCATTTCAACGTTACTCAGTGATGCTCTTCAAGCAGACAATGTAGCTCGTTCTCATAACTCCAAAGCAAAGGTAAGCTGATGTTTTTTGTTTTAATTTCATATAATATAAATAATTAATTAATATTAGTAAAACCGATTGATTAAAACAAAAGTTCATAATCAATTTAGAAAACTAAATCCTTTCACACTCTCTCTCTTAACTTTATGATTTCTGTATGGCAGATTACAGGAATTTAAATGCTTTGCACGAAAGAGAGATTAAATTAAAATTACCTTGTTCCTCGTTTGTATTAGTAATATATTTTAGTTTTGTCTTCATTGTGATGTGAATTTTTTTTTGTGAATCTGTCTTGTAGCTAAAGTCCAGCTTTAATGTAAATATTTGCATATTTTAAATTGTGCTTGTCTTTGCTAATTTTTGGTGTATCTTTTCTGTTTAATTTTAGATCTTTTCAACATTCTTTCTCACCATCCATCCTGCTAGGTAGAACTTGTCAGGTGTTGCTCCTCCAGACATCCTAATCCTCGAACAATGCAGCTCTTTCCACACTTTCCATAGCTTCCCCCCTTGACACAATCGCCTCCTCCACAGTATTCTCCCATCTTTTTCTCGGCCTTTCCACTGGTTTCGCTTCCACAGGTCTCCAATCAATCTTCGTGGTATCCAGTTTTCGGCACATGTTCAAACTATCTCAGCTGGTTTTTCCCATTGCATTTAATTATTGGGAGTACTCTCAGCTCCTCTCATTATTTCACTCCTAACTCAATCTCTCAGCGTTACTCCTCTTATCAATCTCAATACTCGCATTTCCCAGCTTTTATTTTAGTCTTCAGTGTCGTGTTCAGAACCCAATATTCCAACCTATATAGTAGCATTGGTCGTAGGATTGTTGCATATATATTGTCACCGTTACCTCTACCGGCACTCCTCCCTGCGTCATCAACGGGTGCAACATTCTCACATTCCTTGAGTATTTCGTTATTCTTTCACATCTATCCAACCCTTCTCATAAAATATCACTCCTAGATAATTGAATCTACTGGCCTGGTTCAACTGTATATCTTCCATCCATATCTCATATTAAAAAGAACTATAATCAAACAGAAAAGATAATCAAAATATATCAGAGACAAGTACAAATTAGCAAACTTGCGTTTGCATTAATTTTTAAGTTTGATGTAATTTTGCTTTGTGACTGTTAGATTCATAAATACGAAATTATGGACGCATTGCTTTATTTTTAAATTTTTGGTATATTGAAAGCTAATAGAGTAAATTTTTACTACCCACAGGGTACTCATTAACAAACTTTATAAAGTTTACAACCTCGTATAATATATCGGTTATCTAATTTGGTTTTATACAGAGTAGGAGGTGTAATGCCTCCCCGTGTTTTCATATGAAAAATAATTTTTTATCACTGTTTATTTTATTTTTACACACTTTTTATTAGTTTCATATTGTAGGGAATATCGCATGTCGTATTTATTAGGCGGATAAAACTTGCAGTGAAATGTGCGAGTAAAATTTTTGAACTTCAGTGAGGTATTAGGAGTAAGTTTTCCTTAATCATGCGATGTTTGGAATTGTGAAAAACCCCCTCTACATTTCCTTCTTTTTCAATAGTTGAATCTCTTGTTATGGTGTAAGTTTTTATTAAATAACTAATGGAAACACTTATTTCTTTTGTGTTGGTATAATGAAAGTAATTATTTTTAGTTATGTGAACAAGGTAATAAGGAAAAGTATGTAAGAGCGCTAGCAAATAAATGTTGAAATGTGATCAAGATGAAACTGAACAAATCTGGACGCAAATGAAGGAATCCTTTGTTAATTAGTGGAAGAGTAGTATGTGGTTGTGCTAAAGTAGGAAGTAAGAATGTCAACAGTTAATGGTGGCTTGAAGACGTTATGCAAGCGGTTAAAAGTAAAAAAGAGGCGTGGTTGAATGTGCTAATAGCCAATATGGAGGTCTCAAAAGAAAGGTGTTTGGAATTATATGAGGAGGAAAAAAGGAAGACTAAAGGTTGAATGCGTAGAAGGAAAAATTAGGTAAATGAACAGTTTGGAAGGAGAATGAATAGGGACTTGCAAGGGAATATGAAGCTCTTCTGGATGGAGCACAGAAGGTACGATTGAGAGTAAGGTGAATCTCCATAGCATTCATAATGAATAGGGATGGTGCTTTCTTAACTGATAAAGTTTATGTGAGGAGAGTGTGGAGGGAACATTTCGAAAATCTGCATAAGAGTGGCAGTAATGAAGAGGTGATAGTGATTGTGTGTGTGGGTTTGATGGTGCAAGAAGAAATAGGTATTTTGGGGATGAGGTAATTAGTAAGGAGGAGGTAATAAGTAGAGTGAAAAAGTTGATGAATGGAAAATCTGCGCGGTATAGATGGAATTACTGGTGAAATGATCAAGAATTGAGACGATATGGTGATTGAATGGATTTAGAAGTTGTGCAACAAAACATTTATGGAGAGTATAGTTTCGAGGGATTGGAGAAGAGCAATAATAGTGCTGTTATGTAAGGGTAAGGGGGGATAAGGGGAACTAGTTTCTGGAGTGTTGTAGGGAAAAATATAAATGCTGGTGTTCAAAAATGTGTTGAGTGACTGAGGAACTGATTTATGAAGAACAAGATGCATTTAGAATTGGTAGAGGAGATGTAGTTCAAATTTTCACATTGAAACAAATGATTGAGAAAATGAGAGTGAAGAATAAATTGTATTTAGGTTTTATGGACTTGGAACAGGCGTATGACAGGATTAATTGGGAAGCTCTGTGGCAGGTGTTTGTGATATATGGTGTTGGTGATAATTTGTATTTCTGTAATTCAAAAGTATATTATATTTAGTGAAACGTGGGTAAGAATAAATGAAGTTGAAAGTGAATGGTTTAATTGATAGTGGAGTTAGGCAGGGATGTGTAATGTCTACGTTGTTATTTAATTTGTATATGGATTGGGGTAATGAAAAAGTTAGAGCTAGGTGTTGTAGGGAAAGGTGTTAGACTGATTGAGAATAGAAGAGAGTATTGGGTGCCCTGCTTATTGTACGCGGATGATTTGGCTTTGTGTGACGAATCTGAAGAAAGTTTGAGAAGATTGGTAGAGGGTGTGTGTAAAAGGAGAGGTTTGAAAGTAAAAGTAGACAAAAGTAATGTGATGGTAGTGGGTGAGGAGAGTCCGCGGTATGTTGTCATGTTGGTTAATGAGCAATTGGACCAAGTATCTGAATTTAAATATTCAGAGTATGATGTTGATGAGAAAGGAACGGATGATGCAGAGTGTAGTAGGAAAGTTGTGAATGGTAAGAAAGTAGCTGGTGCAATTAAATCCTTGCTGGACACAAAGGGACTAAGTCCAGGGTTTTGCATGAGTTTTTGTTGTTACCTGTGTTAATGTATAGTAGTGAAACTATGGTTTGGATAAAGAAGTATAGATCTATCGTGCAATCTGTTCAAATGGATAATTTCTAAGAGGCATGTTAGGTGTGAGAAGAATTGCTAAAATGAGGAATGAACGTATTTGAGAATTGTGTGGTGTGAATAAAGGATTAATTGAGAGAATAAATAAGAATGTATTAAGATGGTTTGGTCCTATGGAAACTATGGATGATGATTGGTTTGTTAAGAGGATGTATGGTGGTGAGTGTTCAGGGTATTGACCAGCTGGGAGACCAAAGAAAAAGTGGATTGAGTTAGTAAAGGGATGTCTGAAGGAAAGGAATGCGAGTTTGGCAATGGCGAGAAGAAAGGTGCGTATATGAGTGAATGGCGGGGATTTGTGAGGTGGTATGGTTGTGGACCTGGCCCAGGGAATAAACCCCCCATTTATATATATATATATATATATATATAATATATATATATATATATAAATATATATATATATATATATATATATATATATATTCTATAATATATATATATATAGTGAATATAATAGTAATATATATATAAATATTATATATTATATATAGTATAATTATATAGATATATATATATAATTATATATATATTATATATATAATATATTTATTATATATATATATGAAAAGATATCAGCGAGGGTCTTTTCATTACTTGGTTTTCTGCTCCCAATTCTTCTTCTTTTTCAATTGATGGTAGCTTCAGCTCCAAGGCATGCGCTTGAAGCAATAGTGGGGCCCAACTCGGCAGAATCTCTAGTTTTTTATATGGTAAGTCATGAGAAATTATTTTCAAATTTATATTCAATTCTTTCTTTCTTTCTTTCTTCACGCTTCGCTCTTGTGCCCCAAGATTGGGGTAAGTGCTGTACAAGCATCGGTATAAGAAAAGCAGTAGGAGAACATGAAAACGGTCGAAAAGAAAGCCCAGCCTTACCGCCCCCTCCTATACACCAATTTAATTAGTGAGAGCTCGTCACAGACAGAAAATCCACCCTAGAGCATCATGGGACAGCGACGGACCCTCACTATGGTAAATCGTCAATGTAAGGGTTCATCCCCTGCCAGGTGGGCCACAACCATGCCCCCATACAAAACCCCGCCATTCTCTCCTATCATGCACCTTTATTCTCGCCTCTGCCAAACTCACATTTCTCTCCTTCAGACATTCGTTCACCGCTCATCCACTTCTCTTCGGTCTCCCAGCCGGTGCATTCCCAACACACTCACCAGCTATACGATCCGAGCGTGTAGGTGTAGCCAAGCAGCGTAGCTAGTCGAAATTCATCATCTCTCGAGAATCTGCACAACTATCTAACAGTAAATGAAGACGGCTGATAATGAATGTAGTGTCCGATCTCGATAACATACTAAGAAGGAATAGGCTAATTGTTTTAGTGTCGATGAGGTAGTCTACAGTACAGTGTATAGCGCACCTTTCTTCACTACCATCTCAGGCAGATACAGTCGTAAATAACAAGTTCATCCTGAAGAATGGTCAAATCTAGCTAGCTATAGATATGAAATACTGGTGAATGGATCAAGAACGGAGTGCAGATTGTGATTGATTGATTTGGTAAAGCTTTGATGTATATAAATAGCGTTTTATTAGTAGGGTATAGTTTCACAAGCATTGGCACGAGCGACCGCGTAACCAGATGGTGAATCCATCTGTACACCTATAAAATCTATCAAAATATGGAACTTGTAGATCTATACTTTGCTTATTCCAGACCATAGTCTCACTACCATACAACACAGGAGGGTAAGGGGAGAAAAGGGAGATAGACAAAGCGCATACCTTCAATTATGTATAGAGGAGCGCGCGTGAGGCCACACTTACAGAGCTTTATGCCCTGGCGAAATGTCACGCAGACGATTTATAGTTTTTAGGTGCGCACGGTAGCCATCCATTTGCCTTGGCGCTTCACAACTTTTACTTCTATGAGTACGAAACTGACGATCGTGTCGTGTCCCCGCTTCGACATGCGATCACAATACTACGCACATATAAAAGTATTGTAAACTCAGACTACTTGTTCTAGTGAAGTGACCACAAAGGATCTCGATTTAGCGTAAGTGAGTACGATAAGGATAATGTGTCGATACTCACTAAGCTAGTGTGAGAATTTAACACTCAAATGATTGACTCAAACAACCTGAAGTAGAAGCCAAGATATGAGTGTCAATATTCACATTTGTCTTTCAAGCCTCCATCTCTATTTAGTATCACATCCTTTCCAAATTCTCTCTGACTCAATGCCTCTGCAACAAGCGCGTCTCTTCTAGATTCCGCCTTACACAGAACCAAAATCATCCGTGTCATGAATAATTAATAGGTGGTAGGCAAACCCGCTCCATCTCAACTACCATTTGCTCCAAGCCCATGGTCTAATGCTACGCATTTAACCTTGGCCATCCACCACTCTATAATTCGTGGTTTCTATAACGCGCTCATGCCAGCTTATACCATCTAATTGAAGTAAACCAATGGAGAGCAATAACCACAACGCGAGTTCTATGAGCTCCGTCCACTATTAATCCGTAAGTATGAAACGCGAATCACCATTGACAGCCATTATTTACACACGCTTCACTATCGTCATACCATTACTTCGTGATTCCATTTCAGAAGCCACCTAACCACCAACACCAACTCCATAACACCCTGCCATAAAACGCTCCTATAACTCTATTCATACTCGCCTGTTGCAAATCCATTAAAAACAAACAAAGTACAATTTATTCTTCTTCTCCCATGCATTTCTCAATCATTTGTTTCAATGTAAAGATTTGAGGCACACACATCCCCTCTACCATTCCTAAAACGCACCTTGTTCTTCACCAATCAGGTCCTTCAGTCACTCGACGCACTCTTTCGACCAAAATACCAGCATATACCTTCCCTACAACACTAGTAAACTATTCCCCTATAATTTTTCTACAGTTCCCCTTTTCTCCCTTACCCTATATAAGGGTTACTATTACTGCTCTCCCGCAATCCCTTGGAACTATACCCCTCTATAAACGCTTTATTTACCAATTCCAAATCCAATCAAATCACCATCTCGCCTCCGTTCCTTGATCATTTCATCACGGGTAATTTCATCTATACCTGCAGATTTACCATTCTTCAACTTTTTCACTCTACCCATACCTCCTCCTTACTAATAACCTCATCCCCAAATACCTGTTACTTCTTGTACCAACAAAACCCACACACAGTTCACTATCACCTCTTCCATTACTGTTAATATTGTGCAAGATTCTCGAAGTTTCTTTCCACACTCCTCTCACACCTACTTCAACAGTTACAAAGCACCATCCCTATTCATTATTCTAAAGCAGATTCCCCTTATTCTCATTCTTCAAAACCTTTCGCGCTTCCCTTCCAGAAGAGCTTCCTATTTCCCTTGTAAGTCCCCATTCATCCTCCTTCCCAAACTGTTCATTACCTCTTGTTTTCTCCTACGTATACACCTTTTAGTATTCTTTTTCCTCCTTATATAATTCCAAGCATCTTCTTTTTGAGTCTTCATCATTGCTTTTAGTACATTCAACCACGCTTCTTTTTACCTTGCCCTTAACCGCTTTCATCACCTCTTCTTTCCACCACTCACGTTAAACATTTCTTACTTCCTAACTTAGCACATCCACCATACTTCCGTTGCGACTACGAACAATTGCGTCCTTTCATTTTGCCCCCAGATTGTTCAGTATCAACTTGTTCACATTCAACCGTTTATATTTAATAAGTGCAAAATATTCACGCTGTTGGGAATTGCCCTATTATTATTATTTTATTATTATTATTATTATTATTATTATTATTATTATTATTATTATTATTATTATTATTGATGTATTATTATTTATTGATTTTATTTTAAGAAAATTTTAGATCAGCGTCAATTTAACGTACTTTTTACAATCTCTTTCAATTCTAAATAGTTCTTATTTTCAGAAGAAATTTTATTAAGACTATTCGAGATAAAGAAGTTAAAACTTTTAATATTATTACTTTTATTTTGCCGTTATACTTCAGGCATGATCACGGTTAACTAACTATTATTTATAATGCAGCTTACAAATTATTATTATTATTATTATTATTAAATTTTATTATTATTATTATTATTATTATTTTATTATCATTATTATATTATTATTATTATATAAAATTTTATAATAAGTATATATATATATAATATATATATATATATATATTATATATATATATAAATATAGTATATATATAATATAATATTATATATATATATATATTATATATATATAATATATATAGTATATATATAATTATATATATATGTATTATATTATTATATATAATATATATATATAGATATAGTATATATATATAATATATATATATATATATATATATATATATATATATATAATATATTATAATATATTATATATATCTTCTTCTTTCTTTATCTGCTTCTATTTTCCAAGAATGGGAGTAAGGTGAGTAACAGCATCCGGAAAAGAAAAGCAGTAGGAGAACATGACACACGTCGAAAAAGAAAGCCAGGCCTTACCGCCCCGCCCCCTCAGTACCATTTAATTCTCACAGAATCAGTAGTGAGAACTCCCGCAGTCAGAAAATCCACCCTAAAGCCTTCATGGGACAGCGCATGGACCCTCACTATGTAGATCGTGCAAGCGGTAAGGGTTCAATCCCTTGGCCCAGGTGGGCCAAACCATACCCCCTCACAATTCCCCCGCCATTCACTCCTGTTATACACCTTTCTCCTCGCCTCTGCAAAACTCACATTCTCTCTTCAAACATTCGTTACTGACTCAATCCACTTTTTCTGTGCGGTCTCCCAGCCGGATCTCCACCCACTCGCCATTCACTCCATGTTATACACTTCCTCTCCTCGCCTCTACAACATACTCAACATTTCTCTCCTTCAACATTCGTTTACTGACTCAGATCCACTTTATTTCTTCCCGCCTCTGACCGTCTCCGTGCCGGTCGGTTCCTAACACTATCCACTACGTAATTACAATAACAAACGTTTAAACCCAACCGACTAATCATTCATCCCGTACTATCACACTGATAGATGACCAAAACCGCAGGCCACTGCTCAAAACATTCCACTTTCACATTATTCTCTCATTTACCTCATTTCTTCACACCACCACCACTCCTCTAATACGTTCATTTTCCTCACTTTATCAATTCTTCTCACACCTAGCACACCCCTAAGATTGTCCATCTGAACACATGAACTTTAGATCTATACTTCTTATATCCAGACCATAGGCTCACTACTATGCACAATAACACAGGGTAACAACATACCCTCATGTAAGACCCTTAGCACACTCAAGACTTAGTTCCCTTTACATTCAACATATATCCTAATTGTACTGCCCACCTTCCTGCCATTCACAACTTTTCCTACTACACTCTGCATCGTCCCTTCCCCTTCTCGTCCAACATATACCCTAAATATTTAAAACCTCAGACACTTGTTTCAACTGCTCACCATCTAAAACATAACTTCACACTGAGGAGTGTCCTCACTCACAACCATAACGCTACTCTTATACACTTATTTTCAAGCCCCTCCTTTACACACCCTGCCAAATCTCTCTACCAATCCTCTCAAACTCTCTTCAAGATTCGCCCAACACAGAACCAAATCATCCGCATACAATAGGTAGGGCACCCTCCACTCCTCTCCATTCTCCATCATTCTAAACACCATTTCCTGCCATCCCCACCTCGAATTCTTTCATAACCCCATCCATATACAAATTGAATAACCAAGGAGACATAACAACAACCCTGTCTCACTCGCTATTAATCCTAAAACCAATCACCATTGACACCATTTGTTCCTACACACGCTTTCACTATCGTCATACATACTTTGACTCCATTCAGAACCTACCACCAACACCATATATCACTAACACTGCCATAAACCGTCCCTATTAACTCTATCATACGCGCTGTTGCAAATCCTAAAACCTAAATACAATTTATTCTTCTTCTCCCTCATTTCTCAATTCATTTGTTTCAATGTAAAGATGGATCCACACATCCTCTACCATCTAAACGCACCTTGTTCTTCACCAATCTCAGTCCTTCAGTCACTCGACGCACTACTTTGATCAAAAATACCAGCATATACCTTCCCAACAACACTCAATAAACTTATTCCCCTATAATTTCTACAGTTCCCCCTTATCTCCCTTACCCTTATATAAGGCTACTATTACCCCTCTCCTCCAATCCCTTGGAAACTATACCCTCCATAGAAACGCTTTATGTACACAACTTCAAATCCAATCTATCACCATCTCGCCTCCGTTCCTTGATCATTTCACCAGTAACTTCCTATTACCTGCAGAATTTACCATTCTTTCAACTTTTTCACTCTACCCATTATATATATAGACATATATATAGTAATATAATATATTATATATATATATATCATATTATATATATATATATATATAATATATATATATATATATTATATTATATATTATATTATATAGTATATATATATATATATATATAGATATATAGTATAATTATATAATATATATATATTATATATAATATTATATATATATCCCTCCATTCTTTCGACTAGGTATGTGCATTTGTCACATATAGTAATATTTTTAGTCTTCTTCTCCCCTCGTTGTTTCATAAGTAATTATTCTCTATCTTTTTCAATTCTCTTCCTCTGCCACAGTTTTGTCTATAGTAGTGAGCTTGGGTTTGGGGTTTCCGCCGACTACTTGAGTATACCCTAGGAAATGCTTAAAGCATGCCTCGGATTCCCGGTGCATGTTTGAGCATCCTAACCCCAGTTATGGGGAAGCAAGGGACAGGGATATATATATATATATTATATATTATATATATATATATAATATAATATATATATATTAATATATATATATATATATATATATATTATATATATATATATATATATATATATATATATTATATATATATATATATATATATATATTATATATTATTATAATATATATAATATATATATATATATATATATATATATATATATATATATTATATATATATATATATATAAATGATATATATATAATATATATAATATATAATATATATATATATATATATATTATATATATAAAATAAAACGCCCCTCCCACCATACTGGCCTAATCCCAGGTAACCATATCCTAAATGGAAATTGGAATCCCGTGAATATCCTTAACTAAAAAAAAACTCCCCACCAGAATCCCTCCCAAGCCAACCAAATCCCCCACGGTCCCCAGTCGTCACATTTTGTTCCCCCTCCCTACATCAGCAGGGACTAACCTGGGACAAACCACGACCTACAATCAGATCATCTCCTTATCCTCATATCTCTGACCTCCCCCACCAAAACTCCCCAAAAAAGACCACCACATTTACTAACTACAAAAAAAGCTAACTGAACAGAATTTACTAACCATAATCGAATCCCATATAAAGCCCTACACCATACATGCATTAACGACTTAAACACCTCCATCATTCATTTAAACAAACACAATCATCAAATCAGCCAATTCTACATACCTAAAGGTCACAGAAAAAACTTACAATCCCAAACTATCCCTCGAAATGAGTCAACTTATTAAACAAAGAAAACTCCCTCCAAAAACTCAGACCATACACCACATTAACCATTAACCAAACCAAAAAACTAACCTAAACACTCAGATCTCTAATCTCATAACCCCTAACACTACTAACAAGTTTACAGAATATACCTACAAAGCAACATCTCAAGCATAGATAATAAGAAAACCTGGCAGGTTATCAAAAAAACTATACAACTCACAAAACAACCCCCCGCCTTCACGACGAAATCCCCATCCTTACCGACAACTCCCTCCTCTTCCTGTCAAAACAAAACAAGCAGACAGCCTCGCAAAACACTTCGCTAATATCTCCCGTAAACCAACTCTCCCCATTAATAGGTTAACAAAAAAACAACTCAAAAAACTTCCCTCAGATCACAACCCTCCACCTCCTTTTACAACCAACATGATATCAGAGACAATCAAAACCCTTAAAAATTCACCAGCAACAGGACCAGACCCAATCTCAAACTTCCACCTGAAAAACCAGGAGGACAAGCAATTCTCCTCATCACAGAAATCTTAACAAATTCTGGAAACTCAATTATATACCCCAATCTGGAAACAAGCATTCATTTTCCCAAAATTGAAACCCAAAAAGGAACCCCCAATTCCCCATCCTCCTATCGGCCAATCTCTCTCTCCTCTCCACCATCAGCAAAACTGCTGGAGAAAACTAATATTTAAACAAAATTCCCCACAGATCACCCTCCCAGAATTCCAAACACGGATTTAAAGGCAATCATTCAACAACACCACAAGCCCTCACCTCCCTCACACAAACACATTAATTAATGGCTTTAACCAATCCCCATCACACAGATTCCATACTCGCAGCCATCGACATTAAACAAAGCCTTTGACCACTGTCCCCCACATAACATCCTTATACAAAAATCTTCCAATCCCCCTAAGAAAACAACGAGTAAAAAGTGGCTCTCAAACTGTCCTCACCATCGATACGCCAAAGTCCTCCATTAAAACACCCCCTCCCCAGCTCCATTAAACTACAAAACGACGTACCACAGGCGCCGTTCTCTCTCCATTCCTCTTCAATCTCTTTCCAGCAGACATGCCCACCCCAACCAACCAATCCCCCAAACTAATTACTTACGCAGACAACATCAGTCTCATTTCCCAACATCCACTTGTTATAATACAGCCACCCAACACACCAGAATACCTACAATTATTAGAAATTTGCGTTAATCACCAAAGGCATGACAAAAGCTTTCCCCCACAAAATTCCTCCATCACTTCTCCTAATCCACAGACCGCCCAAACAACCCACATTTCCATCCAAATAGTTTACCTGAAACAACAACCCCCTTCCCCCTAAATAAAACCCAAAACAATCATTAGGACTGCACTTTACGGACACACATATGACTTTTCTCCCCCCACATGCGACCACATTACTTCTTCAACCCAACGGGAAATTAAACACCCCTCCGAACCCTCTCCCACCACAACTTCAGCGACAGAAAACACACCGCTTACCACAACCTACAAAACAACTCCTCAGAACAATTATAAACTATGCCTCCCCCGCATGGTTCCCAGCAATATCACAATCCAATACTTTAAATAAATTGCAAGTGACACAAAACACTGCCCTTAAGATTATCACTGGATGTACTTAAACAACCCCCATCCAGCATTTCACACGACGAGCACACATAGTCTTCCCATCCTACCCACTTGAAGATGGTAGGAACACAATTTTTTCAGAAAACACTCAACCCCACCCATCCATGCCACCAAATACTCTCCAACCCCCCCGACATAGACTAAAATCCCCCGCCTCTCCTCACCAGCTAAAACTGTTATAATGACATCTACACAACATACCTCCTCCCACCCACAACAGGGTCTTGCTCCACTTCACATCCATACACATAACTTAAGACATAGTCTCACAAAACCCCCCCAATAATCAGTCTAACTAAACACCCCATCCCCAAACAGCTCCCCTACAGAAGAATCACGGTCCAGAAGAGACCAAATTAACCTTGCTCGGAGCAGGATGTCAGGTCACCACCCAAATGCGTATTGCCAATATAAATTCAGAAGTTCAAAACTGACAACGTAGTTGTCCCCCATCTGCAACAAGATGCCGTATATCCCAGGACACACAAAATGGAGCACTTCCTTCTGGAGTGCCCTGCCCTTGACGACCCCCCGTACCACCTTCGCTGTAACTCCCTTCTCGACCTGTTGGAATTCGCCCAAGAGCAGTGGCGGCCGTTCTGGAGGCGGTGTGACCCCTCCAAAAAGGCAGCAGAAAAGGCAGAAATATATATATATATATATATATATTATTACATATATATATATATATATATATAAATATATATATATAACTATATATATTATATTATATATATATATATATATATATATATATATATATATATAATATATATTATATATACTATAATTAACGCCCTCGGGCGACTCATAGTGAGGGACGCTGGTTCAATTCCTCCGCGTAGCAGTCTGAGTTTTATCGTCCTGGGGGCAAGAGATTAAAACTCTGCTTGTGAACACCGTGTGCGACCAGGTTGGCATGGCCGGCCTTAAAGTTCGATGTTCCTGTAGTCCCCCGTGTTACCCTCTGAGAAGGGGATAAAGCACGTTTAAAAGGAAGTTTTTTTATATATATATATAGTATATATATTATATATATATATATATAATATATATATTATACTATATATATATAATATTATATATGTATATTATATATATTATATATATATATATATATATATATATATATATATATTTATTTATTTATTTATTTATTTATTTACTATTTATTTATTTATTACAGTCACCATGCACAGCGTTCTGGGAACAAATAGGCGATCATAACCAAATGGCAGCTCTTTCTGTTACGTTAGTGCTTTCTGGTATTTGTCTCATACTATCTAGGATCTACGGTAAAACTAAGCCAACGCTTCAAAATAAAACCAAAAAGGTCTTACAGGACAGGAAAAATTATTTGGAAAACCATGTAAAACCACAGAAGGTAATTATTCAGTTTTTAAACTTTGTATTATATTATTATTTGTTTGTAACAGTAGTAATAGTAATTACTATTGTTGTCATATCCAATTTTATTAATTTTTATTCACTTTTAATTTTGAGTTGAAATAAGAGTTGTGCAGGCCTGAATGTGGAACTTGAATCTTCCTTTTTAAGAAGAGATTAAATTTTTTAATGCTTTCGAATAGCTAAATTACTAATAGATAGTCACGAATATGTTGAATCGGGTTTCCTAAACCGGCAACTACCATTAAACATTCAAGAAACTACCGATTTGCCCTTGAACTAATGTAAAATCATGGCAACAAAATATTCTTCAGGTTAACAGGTTAGGTGGAAGGTTCATGTACAAACTTTAGAAAAGGAACAGATAAGTATGGTTGTAAATGCGGTAAATCAGGGCAGAAAAAAGGGAATAATATAGAAAATTAGAGCTCATGTGTTGAATAAGTATGAACGTGAAATTGGAATGTAGGATTCGCTAGATAGAAGATGGAAGGCAGTGAAAGAACTAGGAAAGTCGTCTTACTAATACTTTGTATGGAACAACTCTTATAAAGGCTTGGGACTGTAAATGTGATACGGTTAAAGTAGGAAAAAGTAAGTATCACAATGAAGAGAATTTGAGGAAGGTCTCGAGGTAAAGGAGAAATTTAGTAGCTACATTAAAGAACTTGAGTAATGAATTTCGAGTAAGTTATATAGTTTTAGATAAGATGAATGAGGAAAAAGGTTCAGTCCATGCAAGAAAAACTGTCGATGGCTATTGGACTTACAGACCAAAAGAAAAGATTTTTTTCTTGTTTAAATCATTTAAGGGGAAGACGTACCGGTTTGATCAAAATCGGCTCATATGTTGCTAGTCAATCTGCATCTAGAAATGAAAGATATTTCTTGCCTAATATATCTTTTGCGTCGCTGATATAAGCTTAGATATAAAAAGAAAAGAAATCTAAATTTCTATTCCAAGTAAAACTGTGTTCTGATAATTTGAGCATTTCATCAGTAATAAAATTTATTCAAGTAATGAAGTAAGTTTTTCACTAATGCTAATATCTGAATATATTTTTTTTTTAAGGGAGGATATAAAGTTTCATTTAAGTTTGAAAAGGTCAAGGTATGTATGGTTTCGACATATTGTCCATCTGAGGGTGATGTTGAGGAGTTTGCGATTTTCTGGGATAATCTGAAAGATGTTTGGATTGGGTGAGTAAAAGCTTCAGATTGATTGTGTTGGGAGTCCTAAATGGTTGGATAGGTGATCAAAAAAGGGATGGTATAACAGGTGACTTTGGAGTGACGGGAGAAAAAAGAATGGTAGGGAGGTGATTGATATCTTTGAGGAGAGAAGTATGTGTGTAAGTAATACTTTCTTCAGACACAAGAGCATTCATAAGTATACTAGAGTTGGTCTAAGTAGAGATGGTATCGAAGTGAAAAGTATGACTGATTTTGTATTGGTGAAGATAGAGATGTTCAAGTATGTGATGGATGTTAAATCAGTGAGGGGGATTGGATTATCGTACCATTATGTTGTTTTATGTAAGATTAGGTTAGTTGGATCTTGGTTGGAGAGGAAAGAGGTAACAACGGAAGTGGGAAGAATTAAGAGTGAGAAGTTAATGAACAAGGTAATAAGGTTGAATGTGAACAAGATGAAACTGAACAAATCTGGAAGCAAATGAAAGAGGCGGTTGTTAGTAGTGCAAGAGAAGTTTGTGGATGTACTAAAGTAGGCAGTAAGAGTGTTAACAGTGAGTGGTGAAATGAAGAGATGATGCAAGCGATTAAGAGTAAAAAAAGAGACGTGGTTGAATACACTAAAGGTCAATAATGAGGTTTCAAAAGAAGGTGTTTGGAATTATATAAGGGAGAAAAGGACGAAGATTAAAAGTTGCATACGTAGGAGAAAATGAGGCAAATGAACAGAATGGAAGGTTGATGAATATGGACTTACAATCGAATAGAAAACTCTACTGAAAGTCAGCGCGAAAGGTTAAGAATGAGAGTAAGGGGAATCTGCATAGAATAATGAATAGGGATGGTGCTTTCGTTACTGATGAAATGGATCTGAGGAGTGTGTGGAGGGAACCGTTCGAAAATCTGCATAGCATTAGCAGTGATGATGGTGAATATGTGTGGGTTTGATGGTGCAAGAAGGAAAAGGTATTTTGGAGATGGTGCAAGAAGGAAAAGGTATTTTGGAGATGAGGCATGAGTGAGAAAGTTGAAAAATGGCAAATCTGCAGACATAGATGGAATTACTGGGGGAATGATAAAGAACGGAGGCGAGATGGTGATTGAATTTATTTGAAAGTTGTGTAACAAGGCATTTATGGAGGGTATAATTCCGAACGATTGGAGAGCAGTAATGGTACCCTTATATAAGGATAAGAGGAACTATAGGGGAATTAGTTTATTGAGTGTTGTAGGGAAGATACATGCTGGTATTTTGGTCGAAAGAGTATGTCGAGTAACTGAAGGATTGATTGGTGAAGAACAAGGTGCATTTAGAAGTGGTAGAGGATGTGTGGATCAAATTTTACATTGAAACAAATGATGAGAGAATAAGAGAATAAATTGTATTTAGGTTTTATGGATTTGCAACAGGCGCGTGATAGGATTAATAGGGAAGCTCTATGGCAGGTGTTTGTGATATATGGTTTAGGTGGTAGGCTTCTGAATGGAATCAAAAGTATGTATGACAATAGTGAAGAGTGTGTGAGAATAAATAGAGCTGAAAGTGATTGATTTAATATTAATAGCGGGGTGAGACAAGGATGTCTTATGTCTCATTGGTTATTCAATTTGCATATGGATGGGGTTATGAAGGAATTAGAGGTATGGGTGGCATTGGAAGGTGCTAGAATGATGGAGAATGGAAGAGAGTTGAGGGTGCCTTACTTGTTATATGCAGATAATTTGGGTTTGTGTGGTGAATCTGAAGAGAGTTTAAGACGATTTGGTAGAGTGATTTGGCAGGGTGTGTAAAAGGAGGGGTTTGAAAGTAAATGTAGATAAGCGTAAGGTTATGGTATGAGTGAGGCGAGTTCGGTGTGAAATTATGCTAGATGGTAAGCAACTGGAACAAGTATCGGAGTTTAAATATTTAAGATATATATTGGGTGGAAAGTGAACCCGACGATGCAGAGTGGAGTATGAAAGTTGTGAATGGTAGGATAGTGGCTGGTGCAATTAAGTCCTTGGTGGAAGTAAAGGTACTAAGTCTTGAGTGCGCTAGGGTTTTGCATGAGGGTATGTTACCTGTGTTACTATATAGTAGTGAAACTATGGTCTAGAAAAAGAGGTATAGATCTAAAGTACAATGTGTTCAGATGGAAAATCTTAAGGGCGTGTTAGGTGTGAGAAGAATTGGTAAAGTGAGGAATGAACGCATTAGGGAGTTGCGTGGTGTGAAGAAAGGCGTACATGAGAGAATAAACGAAAGTACATTAAGATGGTTTTGTCATATGGAAAAGATGGATGTTAGTCGGTTGGTTAAGCGGATGTATAGTGGTGATGCCGGGAATCGACCGGCTGGGAGATGTAAGAAAAAGTAGATTGAGTCAGTAAAGGAATGCCTGAAGGAGAGGAATGAGAGTTTGGCAGAGGGAAGAAGAAAGGTGCATAATAGGACTTAATGGCGGGTTTTACGAGGGGGTATGGTTGTGGGCCTGGCTCAGATATTGACGAGATACCACAGTGAGGGTCCGTCATAGTCTCGTGAAACCCTAGGGTGAATTTTTCTGACTGCGACGAGTTCTCACTTAAAGGTATAAATGGGACGGTATGTGTGGGCTTTCTTTTCATATTCTTCTACTACTTTTCTGCTTTCGATGTATGCGACGCAACTCGCCTCTAAAATGGGAAAAGGTGGATGATGATGATGATAAAGTTTCATTTTCCTTATATTAAAATCTATATTTTTTTTATTACAGGAGAAACTATATAATGAATATTTAAACCAAAGCGTAGCAGAACAAGACCTGTAATTGAAGTGTTTTAATATATAATGCCGTAAACAGGTTAGAAATTTATCATATTAAAGTTACCGCCAACAATGAAGTGTTCTTACTTCTTAATAAAGCAATTTGTTAAACAATTTGAATATTCATTAATTTTATTTTTTAGGCAGCTGCATTCTCTGCTTTAAATAGTTCATAAAGTGCTCATTTTTTATACAATAATTTTATTATGTAAATTTTCAATGTTCGAAGTAGGTCTATAATTGGATTTGTTCTATATTGACTGAGAGATAGAATCTGTCTAGTCTTCCATTGTGACCATTTTAATTAAAAAATATATTTTGTATTGTTAAATTTTTTTTTCTTCATATAATTGTTTGTATATCGTTACTTTGTTATTATGATTTTTAATGTATCATGACTTCTATTTTACCAAAGTTCCTTTTAGTCACTAATTGATATTCTCAAGTTTTTTTTTTTTTTAATATGTTGTACATTTAGCATCTTAAGTTGCGGTTTTGCATGAAATTATAATAATTTACTTTTAATGTTCTTGCATGCAATTCTTTAAAAAAAAAATTTATAATCGGTTTTAAATTCTAAATTAAATTCGTAATAAACAAAAGGTTATGTTTTTAAGACATTTATGTTAGGAAAATTTATAAATTGAAGCCCAAACGAAAATTTTAGGTGTGCCTTAAAGCAATAATAAAAAAAAACTATTTTTTAAGCTTTATTTATAAACAATGAACAATTAATCTAATAAAAATAAATATTTTATTTTTTTTTTAATTTTTCCCATATTTGAATTAATGTAATGTACTTAATGTTACTTTGTGGTAACAATATTAAATAATTTTGTAGCAGGAAGCAGATTTACTTTGCTTCCAATTCTTCCTCCATCCATTGTGCGAGAGAACCAAAAAGTAAAAGTAATAAATAGTTATAATTGTGCTTAACTGCTAACAATAGTTGGTAAGGTTTTGCAAATGAACTCTTGGGTAATTCAGAACACCAGATAGGGTACATGAAAACCTAGATAATTACAATAGCTCATATCGTCAGTACAATGTTAAAATAAAACTACGAATGTGTTGGACCTTTTTTTCATCAATATTAATTAACTGGCAACAGCGTTGACATTCAAAGTTTACAACGTCGAAAGCACGAATGTGATGGATAAGTTATTACCCCAGCATGACCGGTTCGAATTTGATTTAATTTTTGTATTTTAAATTCCTTATCGAACATTTAAATTTTAAACCCTCTTCCTCAAAACATTACATTCGTGAATTTTCCATTGGCCTGACTGTGTATAATTCAATTTAAAATGTTAATATTCTATTTCATTCTACCCATTTCTAAGTTACTTAATTTTGATATTTGAGACATTGTAATTATCGTGTGCATTTACTTTAATTATTATACTGAAGATATTACTTTCTTATGTTGTTGAAAACTATTGGCCTGATACATAAATAAAAATTTTCGGAACGGCAGAGTTCATTATATTAATATTTAGCAGCTAAATTAATACTTCATATTAACTATAATCAGTACTTCCAATGAACTTATACTAGAAAAAAAAACAATACTTTTAAAGAAATTTTATGTAACTAATTTAGGAAATTAATTATTTTTAGGTTCAACATGGAGGTAGCTAGTTTTTGAATTGCTAATTTAAGACTAGTGAAAATTTATTTTAAGAAAAACTGTCAGCAGGTACCTTATGAAAACGATATTTAATTTACATAAAAAGAAACTTAAATATTAAATTATATACAAAAATAAATAAAGGTATAAATTTTTAAGGTTATTTGGCAAACATTTCATTGCAACTGTCATAATTTGGTCTCGTGTGTATTTGTTACTCCTCTATGGAAGGGAGTATGCTTTGTTTTGAGAGCAGGATTTGGTCGTGGAGTTGGAGGACCCATTCTGTCTCCAGCCGTAGGATGAGTTAGCAATGGTTGATGATATGGGTGGTAATGATGGTGAGGGTAATGACTGTGACCTGGATGCACCATAACACCATTACCTGAAGTGCCAAGTTCATCATGATCATTTTCATCACACGAATCAACATCACCTAAATGGGATTATTTATTATTATTAATATTAATCTACCTCCTTTCCCCGGATTGGGGTGGAGAGCAGCATACACCGGAAACAGAAACGTAGTAGAACATAACGTAAGTCGAAAAGAACCCCCCTCCACCCCCTTAAGTGAGAACTGATCAGTCAGAAAAATCCACCCTAGGGCTTCACGAGACTGCGACGGTCCCTGACTGTGGTATCTCGTCAATGTGGGATTCATCCCTTGACGAAAGGAAGAGAAAAGGCCCGTTTATAAATACGGCCCTTAGTCTCTACACCTTACGGAATCGTTGCTCGTTTTCTTCAATTCGTATCCAATTATATAATCTATTTATATATACCGTACTTGTAGTCCTATTTGTATAAAGTATAACCTTAATCCAATTAATTACCCTTGAGCCCTCGACAACCAACTGGCGCATGGACTGACACATAAATATATATGGTAGCATGTGTAGTTCTGTTCCCCAAGTTGTATATTAATACCTTAATGCAGTGGTTTTCAAACTGTGTGCCGCGAGCCACCTTTGGGGGTCCCGCGCTCTAAAGAAATGTCTTCTCGGTTCAAGGATGATATTGTCTCAAAAAAAAAAAAAAAAATTATTCAAATCTAGTGGTATTTTTTTCTTGTTCTGGTATTAATGTTAAGATATCAGAAAATATTAAAAGATCGGAAATGATCACAAAAGAAAGAGATGCACCTCAGGAAGGCAAAAGCGTCTCTCTATTCGTTGACAAAGACAATCGTGTCCTTATAAAAGAAAAACCAAACCACGCTTCTCATGACCGAACACATGATTGCGCCCCAATCAGCGAAGATGACCAATCAGAGCACAAAGGCTTCCAAACGACCTGTCGCTGGAGCAACCAAATATCATCTCGCCTGTCACCCAGAAAAAGCGCACTTCTATCGCGGCCAACAAACGAACAACAACAGATCCGCACTCCCAAACATACAAACTATGACTTTAGCGTGTAAATTACCTATCAAGATGAAAAAAAAAAAAAAAAAAAAAAAAAAAAAAAAGCAAAAGTAAGAATTGGAGTAATAATAAACATAGGAGGAAATGCAGAAATGAATATCAATTTGAACTCAAACCATTCAAGGGAAGATTTCGCAGATGTGAAAATGATTGGATTATGAGCATTTGAAAACGCAAGGTTTGATAAAAACCCCTCTTACCCGATTAGGTTGTCCATTGCCAGCAATCAAAGGCGGTGAAACATTGCGTTTTACCTCTGAAGAATGTGACATGTGAAAGTGATTCGAGACGGAGAAGCCGAACCGGAAACGGATAACGAAAGAGGACCGTTGGAAAATTAAACCAGAAAATAGTAGAGGAAACAGGTATCCCCGACGAAGATTACAATGTAATTAAAAGTGTCGCTATTATACGAGCTCTTATTTTTATGAGGTTTTCTTTTCTCTTTCTATTTAGTGTCAAATCCTTCTTCTGCTCTTTCCTCCATTATGTTAATATTGTAATCCAGGAGATGGGGGTGTGAAAAGGATGTCGGGGTACAGAAATCAGGCGGAAACGTCACCTTGATTTAGCTGAAGCTCCGACAATCTTTTTCCCACAAGAACCGGAGTCCACAGGTTCTAAGTGTGAAATATTGAATACAGGAATATTTTGATAAGCAAAGCAATAGCAATTGTCATTAGCAAGTGTGCAAAAACTGTAAAGGACTATATTGCGGTTATTGCGAACTCCACGCCTTAAACATTCTGCTGGATGAAGCCTTACCATACTTGTTGATGAGCGTACGTCTATTATTTTTAAAATTCAAAATCTTCCGCTCTTCATTTACAAAAAGAAAACGCCAAAACAAAGAGCGACGCTTGGCGGCAAGTGCCCACTGGCGACCCAGCAATCGAACGCAGGATCAGTCCTGTGATAGCTGCTCCCCCGGTGAGAGTTGTCAAGTCACGACTTCCATACAGGTCATTCTAGATTAGGGGAAGTTCTTGCCGATTTGGTATTTGTTAGTTCTATGTGTGTGTATATCATAATTAGGTCTAACACATTTTGGTGCATCAGAATACCTAGTTTACTAATTACTCAAATCCATATCTGTCAATGTGCCGTATCATTATGGCAAATAAGCCGACTACGAGGAAGCAGTACGTTCTTAATTAATCCCCCCGCTGCCATTACACGACTGCCAGTCAATCACTTAGGTAATGAGCTTTGTTGGTTTATGTTGAATTATTAGGTCCGTTAATGGAGAATTATAATTAGTGGTATAATACTATATTATATTATATTATTAATATATATACTATATATATATATAATAGATATATATATACTATCATAATGGATATATATATATATATATATATATATATATATTTGAAAGCCTAATGAAGAAGCGTAAATTTATGATAGCGAAAAAAGATTATAAAAAAATTAATAATTTTAAGGGAGAAATGTAGATTATAAAGGTAAACCTAACCTAATGAACCTAACCTAGCCTAAATTAACCCTAACCTAGCCTATCCGGGTTAGGAGAATTTTCAATAATTTTGAAAAATCGCCTCCCTACTTAACTAATTGCTATATATTATATATAATATATATATATTATATAATAATATATATATATATATAATATAATATATAATAAATAATATATTATATATAAATATATATATATATAATATATAATATCATATATACTGTATAGGATATATATATATATATAATATATATATATATTATATATATACGTATCATTATATAATATATATATAATATAGTATATATATATATATATATATAATATAGTATATATATATATATGTGTGTTGTGGTGTGTATGATGTGTGTTAATGTGCACCCTCTTCTTCTCTCTCTCTCTCTCTCCTCTCTCTCTATCTCTCTGCTCTCTCTCTCTCCCTATATAAGATATAATATATATATTTTATATAATATATAGTATAATATATAATATATATAGTATTATATATATAGTACTATAGTATTATATATTATATATAATATATAATATATATATATAATTAACTATATATATATAATATATATATATATATATATAAATATATATAGATATATATATATATATATATATATATATATATCATATATATAATATATATATATATATATATATATATATATATATATACTATATAGTTATATATTATATATTATACAATATATTTATTATATAAATCTTTAAAGGCAGTTTACGAAGAAAGCTTCAGAGGCATGATTTTGAATATTTTATGTGCATTTTTATTCAAATCCTGTGCTGCTCACACACTGTTTTTCTTATTCAATTATCAAACTAATAATTTTTTAATAAAGTCATTTTCCTTCTATAATTTCTTTCGTTTCCCTCATTTCTTTATTTACTCGATTTGAATGACTGTATCTTAATGAAGTAAATCGTTGTAAATATACTGCAAAAGAAAGTGCCAAGTTCACACACACACACACATACACACATACACAACATACACAACACACATATACCCCACACGCTTGGGCGTACACACGCGCAGAATAGTAACATAACTTACTAAATATTCTTTCTGTCTTTAATTCTCCTCTCTCTCTCTCTCTCTCTCTCTTCTCTCTAAAACGTATTATATATACATAATACATTATATATATATATTAATATATAATAGTATATAATATTATAATTACGTATATTATATATTATATATATAGTATATAGTGTTAATTAGTATATAGTGTTAATTTTCTTTTGCATGCCTAAGCCCATTTTAGATAAGGCGTAGTCGCTTTTTTTTATTATTTGTTTAAAGTCATAATATATTTTTTATGGGAAACTATTTGCAGTCTTTCCTGTGTTACAAAAGCCTCAATTCAAAGCATTAACCTCTGCTCTATAGATCGCAACCTTATGTAATAAATATCATAATATAATATATTATATATATATAATATATATATACTATAATATATATATCATATATAGTAATTAATAATAGTAGTATATATATATATATATATATATATATATATATATTATAATATATATATATATATTAAATATATATATATATATATTATATATATATAATACTATAATAGATAATAAATATATATAACTAATATATAATATTAATATAATATATATATAAATAATATATATATAATAATATAAATTTATATATATATTTATTACTTCCATTATTTAAAAAACCCAGATACAATATAATAAGGATTTAAGTTATAGATGATATTGGTAATATACAATATCAATGGGGATTATGCGTTAAGTTTAAAGTTCGTTAATAATAAAAAAATAGTTATTGAAAAAAGAAAATAATATTATGCGAGAATTGATGCCTCACAATAAAAAAAAAAATAAAAATTACATTTTTATTTAAATTTTAGAAATTTTTCATTATTTTTCATGTAAGGAGATATAATAATAAAAAATAGAGTTATGAAAATAGTATTTGCTAACTTACACAATAAGTGTTAAAGAGAGGAAAATGTGTTGAGAAATCAATTTAAAAATGTATAATACAATAGTTTATAAACATTCTCAATTACCTAATTTACAATTACAAACTTGGTACCAGTAGAATTTCCACTATATTTATTGGTCAATACATTATACATAAGATGTATATATATTAAATAATATATATGATATAATATATATTAACATTATATATATTGAAAACTATTTATTATACTTGAAAAGTTATACATATTAATATATATTAATAATATATATTAGTATATTAATACTTAGGTGAAGTATTAACTATTCTTTATCTTTACTTATTATTATTATTTTGTATTAACTTTTATTAATAAATCATTCTTAGTTTTTTTTTATATTTTCTATAATTATATAGTGTATAATAGTTATATGTTATTACTCTTACTCTTTAGATAATCACTTACTATATACACTTATAGTAAACTACTCATAGGTATACTATTATTATATATAAGAAAGTTAAATATTCGAATATCATTATCAAGTATTCTTACCTATAAAGTTACCATGTTTCATTGAAAATTGCATTTTCTTCACTTATTATTTAATAATTAAATAAGTTATATAATTTACTAGTGAAATAGATTATTAAATTACTCATAAGTTTTAATAAATAAATAACGCTATATTTACCTGCCATAGAAACAATTTTTCCTGAATAATAATGATTATTATCAATGGATATATTTGATCAGTTTCGACATACTAACGGATTCATTATAGTTTATATATAGATGTATGTTGACAACCACCTTAATTAATGTATAATATAATACTATACCAATGCTACGAATCACATATGTTTGATACGTATATGATTATATATAATATTTAGTCCATCTTTGTAGTTGATATGAGCTATCAGGGTAGATAGTATACTATTTGACTACGGCGTAGTTTCAATACACTATAATTTAGCTATATAATAATACTCTACCTCTTTTCCTACTATATATAATTATTACTACCTCTATGACCAGTGACAGTTAGTATATATATTATTTAGATTTTAGAGGAAGTATATAAGTAATTCGGTATATATATATATGCACCTATATACTATATATACTTATTTATTGGTTATGCAGCCTGCTAATACTGTAAATACGTATATAATATTATCAAAATAAAACTACATATTCATACTATAGTCAGTTTATATATACATACCTCAGTACAATAGTTCCTTATAGATTAGTTACTTATGATAAGTAGTATATATATTTATATAAATAAGTCTGACTACAATAATAGCTATGGTTGTTTGCTTAGGATATTATGTGACTTAATATATAATATATAATACAGAAATGATTATTAATAATAATTAATTAATAAATAATATAATTTATATAGATAAATTATATAATATAAGAATAAATAATAAATATCTCCACAAGATGAATAATAAAATAATGCATTATTAATACATAATTAGGCATAATAATAATTGGAATAATTATAAATAATAGTAAACTCATTGAATAATAATAATAATTAAGATAATTATAATTATTATACTTAAGAAATAAATTATAATTAGAATCATAACTATTTAATAATATATGAATATTCTTATCAATTTTAATACTTTAGAATAAGTGGCTTACTCTACGTACAACTCATTTTTAAGGATAACTCAATTAATATAAAAACAGAATAACAGATATATATATATCGATAATAAAGGTATTTTTTTGCAAAATAATAGTTTAGACACATAGTTCACCACTTTTTATTTAGTTATATATTATTCCTGGTGCGTTACCCAAAGAAAGACTCAGTTTACTACAATAGTTTGTGTTATATATAACTATTGTATACTAATATATAACTATATACTATATATCTATATATATATATATAGTAAATACCCCCTAATGTGAATTATAATTCTGTAATATATATATTATATATATTATATATATATATTATAATATATATATATTATATATAAAATATAATATACTTATATATTATTAGTAATATATATATATATATATATAAGTAATATATATATATATATATAATATATTATATATATAAATATATATATATATATATATATTATAGTATATAGTATATATTATTTTTATTTTTTTTACAATTCACAACACCCTTTTCAAAAGGAGGGTGCAAAAAAAAAAAGTAAAATAATAAAAAATAAAAAATACAAAATAAATAAAAATTACTATAATAAAAATAAAATTAATAATAAATGGAACAGTAACCACCCTGACCCTTTGACTTAACGTGGCAACAATTTACACACTCAGTGACGCTAATACGAGGGACTTAAATAGAGGAGATTATATAATATATAGTCAGAGGATAACAAATACAAAGATCACCAGCATAATAAAATCATCAAAACACAAGATGTGCTGGAAAAGATAGGAATGGGTACCCACAGCGCATGTATCAGTATGAAATACTTTCTTAGAGTATCAAAGCAATAATCATAGAACAAAGAAGAACAAAATACGATGCCACACCTTCTTGTTTAACAGCTAGGGCGACGCTCAGTGGTGGAAACGAATCAGAGGTAGCATACTATCCCGCGAGCACACTTGCTACTATTTGACCCCAGAAAAATACCATATAAACAAGTTGAATTAGGGAGCCGATCGTCACGACAGCAGAGAATAGGAAGGTTACAAGGGCACGCTCAAGAGAGGACTGTGACATGCTTTAATATAGTAGCCACTGTGTAGCCTGTAGGCCTTCAATCTATCAATAGAGGAAAGGTGGAACGGGATCCACCAAATGTCATGAACAGTATTTCCATGATGGTAAAAAGCAGAATAAGACCTTTAAAAATAATCTGTAAGTGATCTAGAGCTAAGAGACTAAAAAAATCTCACGCATACTGTACGAGATATCCAAGCTTATATATATGAAGGCATTCATCTCTTAGAAATACACCTATGTGTTTTGAGCTAGCCTTGGAATTGCTTTTTATGTTAGTTCTCCTATGAGCAAAATTCTGAGATTATGTATATAATATTAATATGAGATCATACTACGAATATATATACATTATAAGTAACCATATTATTAAAATTAATTACCTCTTCCATATGGTGTTGATCTTCCTACACTATAAACGAAAATACAGACACAGTATACATACACAATATACTCTTAATATACCTGTGTATATATATACATAATATATGTATACTCACACCAATTGTGATGTTATCACTTTATGCATACTAATCTTTTACTAGGTCAAAAATAATGGTAACAGTACTCCAGTACTTCAAGAAGCAGAAATATTAGATACAATAAAAATCCCAAATATTAAAAATAGTAATAACAATATTAATATTTTGTTTTTGGAATATTTTACTTTTTATTTCTTAAATTTTTATCCTCCTGCATATATATAGAACGCTTATAAATAGAAAGAGTATTAAATATATATATATATATAAGTTATCATATGTATATATATATATAGTATATGTACTTAATTCCCTAAGTAATCTGTAGGTTTTGCAATATAATATAATTCATCAGAGTATTATAGTATAAATTTAATTCACAATCAGCTTAATATACTTTATATAAGTATCATAATATTATTTATTACATCAAGCATCTCCAAAGAACCCATCTTATATATTATATATTTATATTTTTTTATTATATTCATTAGGAGGTTTAAGGCTATGCTTTAAGTGGCCTGATAGCTAGGAAATCTTATATATATATTATAGGAAACTAAATGAATATACTACCAATCTCTAGGTATAATCACTCAACCGCCAATAAATGTATTATGCTATAAGAATAACCCATTATTAGGTGCTGATTGTAAATTAAGACCACAATGCCGGTTTTGTGGAAAAAGATGCAGATTATTTTCTATTGATCTTCTAGTTTATATAATAATCTATATTCACTCAAAAAAGGGGTTCTCTGTATGTTAAATTTTAATTATTATTTCATTATGTAAGAAAAATATTCGATGACTCGTCTGTATGGCACTGTCGTAAAAATGAGTCACTTTGAAGGCTGCCCGAGAGAAATGCCTGGCATTCGAAGGAAGGTGAAATCAGTAAGACCTCACGTTACATGAAGAGAGGTTGTGTCAAGCATCGGCTTGTTAAAGGCCGGTAGATTATTACAAAATTGAAATGTTATTGTGTCGCGTTTTTTAGTAACACCATTATAAATTGTGAAGGGAGTGTTTAATTAACTGCACCCTAAATTGAAATAGAAAGGCTTTGAAAGTCACATTATATAATACTAGACTATTATCATATATCGCATTTAACCACTGTTGATATTGACTGATGTGTGGGTGAGATAATTATTAATTTTCTGATACGTATGTGATATTCTAGATGTGTAATTTTAGGCAAACATATAAACAAAAGTTATGATATAGAGAAGACAGGAACTACTCTTTTTCACTCTATCCACTGGGGAGCTTTCGTACTCGCGCTCACGCAGGTTGTAAGACGTATAGAGATATCTAAAAGTACTGGAAACTTGTTGGATGAATTAGTGTAACAAGAGTATAAAGCTCTGACATGATAGCTTAAGGAACGTCAAATATATGCTGTCATCTCCCAAAACTGGTCAAAATTAAATTATGCATAAACTGAAAAGAGAGAAGAATATTCGCATAATCTAACGAAAAGCATACAAACCAAAATAAATCGAACAGTGAGACGATCGTTAGGCATTCCAGAGGTACGAGCTTTTACCTATACGTGAAATGCTCATATTCGAATCCTCCGCGCAAGGGAAGGCAGTTTTAGCTGAACTCCATGCAAATTTCTCAAGATCCCCTCACGTCCCAGACCGATTAACTTACAGTCAATCATGGCGCACAAAAAGAGGGTATCGCACGATTGTAGTGGAGTGAGCTTTTTACTCCTAAACGATTCACGGGAAGTCAACGAACAGCTTCTCCCCCAACACCACACGAAGGTTTAGCTCCAAGGCAACAATAATAGTTGCCTACTGTTCTCTATTCTGTTCTGAAGTGCTGAGAGTCAGTTCGATCACAAAAGGAGACAACATCAATTTTTTTAAAGAATTATAAGAGTGTATAATCATTATTTGGTATGTTGAGGGCATTAAATTATTATGTGTGCGGTTACAAGTATGGTCAATTATTATTTTATTTATAAATATATAATATTAATACTGTATCTACAGATTAGGTAATTGTACTGTAATGTTTTTAAAAAAAATAATACTCACTAATAATATTATATGATAATATTATAATAATATAATAATATTTAATTAATAATATATAAATAATTATATACAAATAAATAATAGTACTTTAAAATTAATATAATAATACAGAAAATGGACATTTATTAAGCAATGGGTAAAAATAGGAAATCATTTCATATTTATTAAGAGAACTCTGAATACTATTTGGTGAAGAAGGATAGCTATGATGTGGATTAGGAAATGAGTTTTACAATAGTGGATTTTTGTATCGGAGATTAGTATGAATTAATAAAGAAATTTATTGAAAGAAAGATTCATAGTCTTAAATTATTACAATAAAGAATTATTTTTTAATCACGGGTATGAGAATGTAATTTAACTCGCAAAAGAGCGGCTTCCAGAAAAATAATGGTAAATGGTAAATAAAAAAATAAATAATATAATATAATTTTTTCTTGGGCGGGTATTTTATGTTAGATGAGGGTTTAGTTAAATTAGGAGAGGAGGAATTCATTTGTTTGTTGTTCGAAACAAACTTGTGTAAATTCTTAAACGTGAAAGAATTGTGCAACAAATTTAAAAAAAAAAAAAAAAAAAAAAAACTGATTGAGGCACACAGAGAATGAAGGTTGACACCATTCTCAGATTATATGGCATTAGTATAAATGCACATTATTTAATATGTCGGGGTTATTTAACAGAAAAAATTTAATATTTGAATAAAATATAGAGTTTAGGATTAAAAAATACTTAAAAATTTATTTGAATATAATTTAGAGTACAGGATAAAAAAAAAAATAATAAATAAAACAAAATAATAATAATAATAAAAAAAAAACCTATCGATTCGATAGGTTAAAGATAGACAGTATCTAAAACCCGTGAATTGACGTGTTTAGAAAATAAAAATTATAAACAAAATGATAAAAAAATTATAATTGAGATTTTAGTCATTATTAATGAATAAGGGGTATACAATTACTGTGCATTGGTGATTATTGTCATTCTAAGTGTTCAATAAATATATATTGAATAATTTGTTTTAAAGACCTTTTTTGAGTAGAATTTAAGAAGCGTTTAATGATAGTTTCAAAAAAAAAAAACACACACACAACGTGTGTAAGGAGGGCGTAACATCATATGTCTTATATAACTGTTTGTAAACTACCATTGTAATGATAGAAATCTCTCGCTCTTCTATAAGTCATGTTTATCGTGGGGGTGTCGAGAGAGTAAAATGCTGTATATTGTGAATATGCGTATATTCTTTGATTTTGAAGATGCTGGTTTGCAGGATTGTCATAATATAGTGGACGCTCCTTAGGAATGGATTTCTTTGGGGCAGGTTAATAAGAACCGCTGGTCTAACTCCACTTTCACCCGCTTTGTTCCCCCCACCTTCTCTTGGGACAAAAGGCAGTCTGTGTCTTGAGTTGAGAATATGAAGACAGAGTGATAGGAGGGTGCGCCACTCCATATTTTTTATTAAATCTAAACCCTTATATAAATAATCCGATTTTAATTTGTGAAGCTTTGATTAATTACGCTAAGGTGATTCGTATGAGAAGATCAAATATGTAATTTTATTTCGATCAACGCACAGACTGATTTTGACTCTAGAATGTTGAAATAGTAAGTGGTGAGACAGCATAAGTACGGAATTGGCGGAGAAAAAATGCTGAATTATAAAAATTCGAAAGGAAAATAAGCAACATTAATAATAATAATTGGAGATTGAGGGTAATCATTCAATAAAATCATTGAGAATTCATCGTGCACGATTAAATTACTCAATAGTTATGAAAATATAAAATAAAGTTAAAATCTTTTTTATATATTGTTATATGTGTTTAGGCTTACTCTATTGCACATATATATATATATTATATATATATATATATTTTATAATATAATATAATTAAGTATAATATCAATATTGAGAATAGATATATAGTTAAGTTTATTCAGGTTTGCTTATATATATACTAAATATTTAATAATGTTTTTAAATATAATATGCTATCTATTATGTATACGTGATATTCAGTATATATTATTATATATATAAGCCACTTAATAATATATATATATATATATATATTTAATTATTATAATAGCTATTATTACTGTTGAATACTGATATTATATTTAATATATTTATATATATTATTATTATATATAGTATTATATATATTATTATATTATTCTATATAAATATATCATAATATATATTATTTATATCTTATTCTATATTATATAATTATATTTACTATATTATTATATATTATCTCTATGATTTATATATTATTAATTAATATATATATATTATATATTATATATATATTAGTGATTGACTGGGATGACACAATTTGACTGGTTTGCGGAATGCGGATGCGGTGCGGATCTTCAAAGATTGATGAGTGAGGTATTGCGGATGGGCGGATTGCGAGATCTAAAGTAGTATGAGATGCGGATGTGAGATGCGGATGCTTTTTTTAAAGTCTTGAGTTTGTATTAAAATTAATGATATATTATAATTATATAGTATATATATATATATTTATAATATATATCTATAATATATCTTTTTATATTATTAGTATATATATTAATAAATATATATTTATATATATATTATTAATTTATATATTATATTATTAATATCTATATATTAATATTTACTATATATAGTATTAGTATTATATATATTATAATATATATATATAGTATATATTATATATATATATATAGTTATATTAGTGTATATGGACATATATATATACATGATTATATATATATATAATTATATTATAATAGTATATATATATATTATATTATATATATATATTATATAATTATATATATATATAAATATATATTTATTATATATATATTATATAGTATAAGTATATATTACGGTATTAATCTCCAGTCAGGCTTAGAGCTGACGCCCTCAGTGGGGCAAATTCGTCTTCGCTCTTTCTAATCCATCACGATGCCCTGCCCATATCATCCATTGCAGGGCATCTGGTGTTCGCTCATGAGATCGTCTACTGTGTCTCTGCGCCTTCGGCGGTGCTTCATCCCTCGGCTACCCCTCCGTCTCACGTCCATTTTCGCTGGCAACTTCCTTCTCGCTACATTCCCCTCTACCCTCAGTGTGGGCTACATTCTGCAGTCTGGCTGTGTCCCGATTTAATGATCATTGGTTTTACACACCAAGCATCACCTCTACTGTCTACTGTTTTCACTCTGTAGGCTCTCGTTTCAATCGAGCTGTCCTCACACTATGTATTCCCGCTGTCTGATATTCTATCTCTCTCTCCCTTGTCATGCTGCGCATGTCTACCGGCCCATACAACTATCGGCGTCACACTCCCTCGTATAATTGTTCTTCCCCGGGTTAATACCTGCTATGTATCACATGACTTATTAGCGTATATATATAACGCCCGGTAGTGGGCTCCAGGTACCGTCAGCCGCCCCCGCACACACGCTCGCCATATAGTAGCGACGTGTGAGCGGTAGATCCGTCATGCAGAGTGTCGGTGGAGAATGGTGGGTCGGGATCTCGCCCTCCACAATTTATATAGTACGATATACGAATATAGAACTAGTAGTATGTACTTTAGGTAGTAGTATATAACTCTATGATATAGGTTGTAGGTTCTATATAAGGTAAGAATATATAGCATGGCGAGGTTGTTTGTGTTGAAAATGGGATGAGGTGTATACGTAAGTAGGAGTAGTACGGTTACGCTTTAGTAGGCGATAGATAGTATGTATAGTGGTAGTATAGTATTTATTATATAGTATAAATATATTGTATAATATAGATTATATATAGATATGGGTGTGATAGCGTATAGTAATGAGGTAGTAGAGATATATCCGGATAAGCTAAGTGTGACTAGGTATATATGAGTAGTGATGTACTAGGTAGTGTGTAGTATATAATATAGTATAGTGTATAATAGTAATCTATGGAGTTATCTTTGGTGCTTGGTTTTGTCCAAAGTTTACCATATTATAATATATGGTAAACATTGGTTTTGTCACAGTATAAATAAATTTCTCTACTATGGTATAAAGATAGTTTAAACAAAATTTACCTTATTACTATTATTATTATAAGGTAAATTTTGGTTTAAACTTTAAAGTTTAAACCATAGCGTATTAACATATTAATATATTAATAGTGTATTAATTATCTGTGTTTAAACTTTAAAGTTTAAACATAATATAACATTATTAGATTGTGCCTGTGGTACAAAACTATAAATATATAATTTTAATTATATCTCTACTATGGCATAAATATATTAACATACAGGAGGTCAGATAAATAAGGAAATTATCGGTTAAATTGCGAATATTTTGTGTGTGTACGAATGTTTTACAGTGTACCTTTTACCGCAAAATTTCCCGAAAAAAGTAAAACAGATTTTTGATATAATTATGACGTTAAATATATAAAAAAATCTTTGTTTTTATAATCGCAAATACTTTTAGTATTTTCTCTTGGTACTAAATTTTAACAGAAAATGCCTAATTATTTTTATACTATGTTTAACCAAACTTTGGTCTTACCTTGAATTTGTTGGTTTTTCAAAGATTTTTTTGCTTTGAGGTAACTCTTGAAGCCCTAAGATAATTCTGCCTTTTGGCTTTAGTCAATTAGCACTTTCAAAAACTTAGTAGGTAAAATGCTAAATTGATAGATAGGTATTAGGCAAAGAGAATAGAGATAGAATGATAATTTTTATTTTAAAAGAATTAGAAAATTTACCTCCATACCCTTAACATTTTTATTATTAATCGACTTTCACAAGCGCGACAAATTAGGACTGCTATTGAATCAGTAATGAACTATAATGATTTTTTTGTGAAATTCTTTACAATTATATCCGATGGAGACAAAAATATAAATTCCACTAAAACTAATAAAAAGAAGATACCGTGTGTGAAAATATATAGCTAATACTAGTTTTTATATCCTAAAATAAACACAAATAGAAGAGATTAATGTGGAAGTATTAATAGTTATCCCAGATGCGAATATTTTTGCAATTTATGGATCGCTATTTGAAGTGGCAATATTTCATATTTATCACTATTTGGTAATAGTGAAGCTAAGCATAATATAAAAACATCGAATTTTTGAATGATAATCGATATTTTGATAGACTTCCGATGCAACCCTGTCACATAAAAAAAAAAACACACAAAAAAACGCTTTTTTGTCCTACGGATTAGGCTGTGGACCCAATAAGATCAGGTTATGATAAGCTTTGCTAAGTATACACAGTAAATCTGTCTACTTAACAAATCTTATCATAACCTTAACGAGTTTTCTGGCCTAACGAAAGCGTTACATGTGGCAACCTGTTTACGTCATCATGCATGGGTAGGAAAAATATATTAAAAAACCTATTATCGGAAAATAAAATAGATTTTTGATATATTATGATCAGCTGTACAATTACCAACTAGTTTTACATTTACTAACAATAGAATGATGTTGGAAGTTTTTGCTTTCTATAATAAATATGTGGATGTGCTGGGAAATTCATTGTTGTTGACCCATGACAAGCAAGATAGGGACTATGTTAATAATTGTTTTATTTTATTATTCGTTAAAATTAGATGGTCATAATTCTTCGTTTTTTTTATGGATTTACAGTGTATATTTGTTATTGATTAGGAAAATAGAGAATAATAATATAAATTAATATATATTTGACACATTTGTTAGGAATGAAGAATAATGCTTAATTTGCATCATTATTATTGATGAAGCTTATTTGAAGGAGCCATATAATTTGGTCCGCCCAATTTGTTAAAAATTTTGATCGTTTGAAAATGTTGCATATAGATGACATTAGGAGGAGTTAAAAGCACGATAATTTCTTAGTTTCCTGTCCTATTCTGTTGAAATTATAAAGGCAAACTATACTGAATTTTTTTCTAAACTATTTCTGCTCCCGACGTAAGTTGCACACTCTCCCCTAATTTGTGGGGAAGGAAAGAAGTATATATCTATTTTTTTCGCGGTTTCCTTTTACGTTTTCTAGAGAGATGAACATGTGTCATATTTTCCTTTCTCACAGGGGAATAATTTTACTGTTAGGTGTGTGATGTAATTTACCTGTAAAAACAATTTTTTAAAAAGTAATCAAGTTTTAAAATATTGGGATGAAGCAGTACTGTCACATGTTAATAAAAAATTTCCAACTACGATATATTTATAAGGAAAGTTATTAATTGTTTTATATTTTTTTTACATTAGAAAAATCAGTAAGGTTATGATAAGTTTTGTTAAGTAGGTACAGATTTATTATGTATACCTAACAAAACTTGATAATAGTAGAGCAGAACCTTATATACTGATTTTTATAAAAATCATACGATAGACTCAAAAAAGTAATAATGAAGAATAAAAATAAAATAAAAATAACATGTCTTTAAGAATAAAAGTTACAGCCTTTCAAATTTATTAAAATCCCCATAGAATTTTCAATGTATATATATACATAGTAAATCTGTGTATACTTAACAAATCTTATCATAACCTGAACTAGGATGGTAAGAAGGCGTATAAGGAGGAAGGCTTGCCTTAAGTGGTATTGACATGAAATTTTGGCTTCCTATAACAATGTGGTCGAGTTTTCCCTATTGTTTGTTTTATGAGGATCTTTCATTTTATTCACTGTGTTGGTTGTTGTCAAAGGATTCCAAAATAGGTCTGACTTACTCCTTCGAAATAAAGCAAAGAAAAAAAATAACATATACTCTCCACTTCAATTTCTCCAACATTACTCTCACAATATTTAATTGATATTAATTTTCATCTCACAATATCTATAACACTTCCAATGTAAGTTGTCCAGAGAGAATTTCCTTTATTTCTTCTATTTTTACTATTATTTTAACCAACATTATGCAGGATATTTTAACTGAATTTTGTAACTCCTAAGATACTCCCAATCAAGGAATGCATTACCTATACCTGTGTAATTTATTTAGTTCATGACATGTACCAGATTTATCAGATCCCAGACACATACCCAGTGATCTAAGGATAACCAGTCTGTACTCTTTTGATT
>JABUQX010049584.1:0-10000 GCA_015478945.1 Trachelipus rathkii | reverse complement strand
TTCTACTGTTACAGGTTTTATATTTGCACCCATGTCATCTTGCTCCTACTCCAGAATTACCTCCATATGTAGTAAATAAATTGTCTAATGGTCAGATATATTTCTCTGTTCGTTTCACTAAAGATTATAATGTAAGTATATATATATATATATATATATATATATATATATATATATATAATTATATATATATATATATTAATATAATATATATATATTATATATATATATATATATCGGTATATTATATATATATATATATATTATATATATTATATATTTATATATATATATTATATAATATATATAATATTATATATATATATATATATATTATCTTATAATATATATATATTAAATATATTATATATATATATATATATATTATATATCCACCTTGGTGGCTACAGCCCCTCTCTTACCGAGAAACCGGGCGATCCCGAGAAATTGAACTACACAGCAGCTGGTCCCAGAGATCCTAAGAAGGTTTGTTATCAAAGTTATGTCCTTGATGTCGTCATGTCCGACAGTTTAGTAGAAATGTTTTATGCATCATTGTCGAGGAGGACTTTTTGACAAGGGGGGGGAGGGTAGCATTATGAATTTTATATTTAAAAATTTTGAATGGAGGGATAGTTGCCCAGAGCGGAGACGGGATAGCATTACTCTGGTTTGACAGTTCATAGTTTTCTTCTGTGGGGGATATTTAGGTGAATCTTTCTTTTGTATAATGTTTCTTTACCTTTGCGAGATTATTCTTTGGTTAGATTGATTATGGACGTGTTTTGATAATGGGAAGGTCCTGAAGCAGGAAGAGTGTGTTGTATATATCCGAATAATATACAACTGGTGATTTTATTCCTTCTTGGTGCGGGGAGCTGCTGTATGTTATGACGAGGGTAGGATGGTCTGGTACAAAGTATTTTCTTAATTATAAGAAAATATAAAGACAGCGAAGGTTTTTGATTCAGTTAGGTAAGTAGTGGATAGGTGTGGAAGGAAGACAGCCTATTATTATTCTGAGAGCTTTGTTTTCTACAGCTTCATGTTTTTGTATATTGGTTTGTGATAATATGGGTGCCAAGGATGGTGATGCACATTTTAAGAAGGGACAGAGGCATTGTCTATGTGCTATTGTTAGGATCTCTTTGTGTTGACCAAAATTTGTAGCTATTAGGGTTTTCATCACGGGTGCTTTAAAAACTACGCTTGAAGCGTTCTTTTTTTGGACATGATGGTTAGGGGCTCTCTGTGTTGATCAAAATTTGTTCTCGTTAGTGTTTTCATCGTGTTCATTTCATGTATGACTCTAAACATGATATTGTTTATGTGTGTGTGTGGGGGGAGGGGTTGAATGTTATGTGTATGTCGAAAGTTAAGCCTAGGATTGTGGGATGTTTATTATATGGAAGTCTATCATTATTTGAGAGAAAAACTGTTGGATGGATATTTTATTCTTTTCTTTCAGGTGTGAGTAATGCAATAGAGGACATTTGAGTAGAGACAGTCATTATGTTTGTTGATAGCCATGTTCCAGTTTGTTTAAATATTGTTCTAGTTCTTTTTTAGCTGTGTTCAAATAGGGATTGATGATTGTTAGGTCATCTGCGTAACTTGATTTTTATTGAAGGGAATGCGAGATGTAGGTCATGTATAAAGAGATTAAAGAGTACTTGAGACAGGATGGCACCCTTGGGGGGAGGGCTCCATTATATAATCTGTATACATGGGAGGTAACAACCACAGATGACCCTGGCAGTACAAATGGATAGGAAATTTGCTATGATTTTCTTGTCATTGATATTTATTTCTGTGTTTAATACTTTGTGTATGTTATATGCTTTGTTGATGTCTATTGCTTCAAGGAGAGTGCTGGAAAGGGATTGAGTTTGGTTGAAACAAGTAAGAATGTTTTATGTTAAATGGTGAGCAGTGTGGTAGTGGAGTGTTTTTGTCTAAATCCATGTTGAGTATCATAGAGAGGGATAGAAGGGGAGATTCTATTTAGGATTAACCTTTTGAGTACTTTAGATATCATAGAAAGCAATAGATATGAGCGAGAGAGAGAGAGAGGAGAGAGAGAGAGAGAGAGAGAGAGAGAGAGGAGAGAGAGAGAGAGGAGGAGGAAGAAGAGAGAGGAGAGAGAGAGAGAGAGAGAGAGAGAGAGAGAGAGAGAGAGAGAGAGAGAGAGAGGAGAGAGAGAGAGAGAGAGAGAGAGAGAGAGAGAGAGAGAGAGGAGAGAGAGAGAGAGGAGAGAGAGAGAGAGAGAGAGAGAGAAGAAGAGAGAGAGAGGAGAGAGAGAGAGAGAGAGAGAGAGAGAGAGAGGAGAGAGAGAAGAGGAGAGAGAGAGAGGAGGAGAGAGAGGAGAGAGAGAGAGAGAGAGAGAGGAGAGAGAGAGACAGAGAGAGAGAGAGAGAGAGAGAGGAGAGAGAGAGAGAGAGAGAGAGAGAGAGAGAGAGAGAGAGAGAGAGAGAGAGAGAGAGAGAGACGAGGAGAGAAGAGAGAGAGAGAGAGAGAGGAGCGAGAGAGAAGAGAGAGAGAGAGAGAGAGCAGAGAGAAGAGAGAGAGAGAGAGAGAGGGGGAGAGCAGAGAGAGAGAGAGAGAGAGAGAGAGAGAGAAGAGAGAGAGAGAGAGAGAGAGGAGGAGAGAGAGAGAGAGACGAGGAGAGAGGCCTAAATTTAGGATTAACCTTTCAAACCACCTTGATATCCATAGGAGCATGTATGGTCATATAAATGAGGTAGGGGTTATTGGGTGGTTGTTCGCAATGATGAGGAAGTGTTGGTGCTTGGCTAAGCTCTGGTTGAATATTTTGGTTAGAACGTCTAATAGTTTTAGTTTACCGAGGTTCGTGATGTGTTATATATATTTTTGTGCTGGACCCATCTGCTGGAGTTTTGGGGAAAAGGGTTTTTTTTAAAATGGGTGTTGAGGATAAGGGGGGGGTGAATGGGATTCTTATTGATTGTTCTTATTTATTTGCGTGTTATTGTTAATCCTATTGTAAGTGTTCTGGGTTTGTAGCGTAATTTAGAATAGGTGGTGAGACAATAATCCTTAATTTATTTTTTGGACTTGGTATTTTAATTGATTATGTTTCAAGATGGTTCGTGGGTGGAGGGGGAGGGGGCTACGTTTTTTGAGGGGTGGATTTTTTTTTTTAACTGTTAAGAATATTTTTGTTGTGTTGGTTTTATATAACATTATAGTATCATGAATTATTGTCAATTTTTATTCTTATTTGAATTGAATTAGATTATTAATTCTTGTCGACGGTTTTAATGATCTGATTTAAATGGTTTGATTTATTTTGAAAGGGAAGTTGCTTTGATTTATTTTAGTGTGTCATTTTTGGTGAAAATTTTGGGATTTAATGTTTATGATAATCTCTTGGTTAATGTTTTTTGGAGCATTTAGAAACTAGTTGTACTTGCTGTAAGAGATGGGAAAATTAGGTTATTTTTGGGGAGGATTGTTATTGTTCTTAATTAGCAATAATCTTCCCAAGTTCACTTTTTATTGTGTAATTTTTCAAGGATCGTGTGTGGGGTTGTTTTTGTTGGATTTTAATCAGTATTGGGACGTGATCAGAGGAGAGGGCAACCAAATATTTGCTATGTTTGTTCGTGATTTGAATTTGGGAAGAGCAGAAGAAAGGATTGGGTAAGGTTGGTTTCTATTGTTTTGAAGATACTGAATGCCTGCAAGCTGATATATGGTGTTCACCCCTTGGTGTTTGGGTGTTCGTTTGTTTATCTACAGGGTGAGGCGATGGGCATTAAGTCCCCCAGCCAGTATCAAATTATTATATTGAGTTAACAGGGGACAGGGTCTGGGTCGTTAATCCTGAGGGCATTGTTGTGGAGGTGGATAGAGGATATGAAGTTGACCAAATTTCTGTGAGGATCACATGTGGAAGTCTTAGCCTAGAATTTAACAGTTTAGGTCTTTGAATTGGGTTTATTGAAAGAAACTCGGTTATTGTTTGTGTATAATTAAATTTATGATTAAAAAAATTAAACATCTTATTTATTTTTATGATTAATTATTATGCTCTTGTTGGGTTAAAATATATGTGAATTAAAAAGTAGATTAACTAGGCTTAACTGTTATGGTCAAATACAAAAAAAATGATAAATTAATTATCCAAAATTATTTTATTTTTTTGAATAATTGGAGGTTTGAGGATGACATTAAAATTTTTTTAATATTTATTGAAACTGATAAATACAATTTAAAAGCAAATAAATATACAATCAAATTTTTGCTTAGTATTTTAAAAGGAATAATGGTGTTTTTAGTCATCTGCTATTATAACTTAATTGCTTACAATTTTTATAATTGGAATTGTTAATATATAATTATTTCTTTCTGCCATTTTACGTAGTTGTCAAAGCTTGCATGTTTTTACACTTTTCTTTTCTTTTTTTTCCAGTCTTATCCTCGGAATCCATAGAAAAGTAGAGTCTATCTCACATTTTTGTTTTGCCACGTGAAACAAGTTCCCAGCATCTTTGCTAGAATTAGCTTTCAGGAAAAGACTAAATACTCTGACTCAGATCTAAATGCAAGAAGCCTTGCTTTTCGATAGCATTCTGAAGGTAAATATTATATAATATATATATATATATATATATATATTATATATATTATATTATTATATATTATTTTATTATATACTATATATATATATATATAATATATATTATATATATTATATATAATATATATATAATATATATAATATGAGTTATGTAAACAATTACGAATAACAATATAATACCTTTTAATGCAAGATGGCGAATTCACAATAATGTTGATGAAAGCAAAGAAGACCAGAGAAAGAATAATACAGAGGATGAATTGTTAGTGTTATGAGAGTTAATTTTCTTCATCATTTAGTTAATTAGTTTATTAATAATTAATTCTTATAATACTACAAAACACACACACACACGATAGTGAGATACACTTAAAAACTACAAGGACTAATAATCCCTCATCGACATTATTGGATCCCTTTTGATTGGCTCTCTCTCATCGATGATACCATCACCTTACTGAAGCTGACCTTTTTATTATAACTTATTAAAATAAGTTATTTAGAATATATAAATTCCGTTGTTTACAGATGAAAAACCAAATTTATATTATTAACATTGATCCATTTCCTGCAAAAAAGAGATGCAGATTTAATGGACCATATGATATGCTATAACTAACCACCCCTCTTATTAAACACGGGTTATTGTTTTTTTTAACGGCTGTTTTTCTGTTGAATTAGTGTGACTACCTTGTAACCTCCACTTCTTTTTCTTTTGTTCTTTCCCCATCTGCGTACTCAAAAAAAATCAATCTACCGGTTTTTGTTCTTCCCCCTTTTCTTTTTTTACCTTTTCATTCCCTTTTTCCATATATTGTTTAATATTTTTCACATTTTACATATTTTTATTTTTAACACATCCGCTATTTGATTCTCTGTAGGTATCGCACTCATTTCTTTTCACTTCCTTTCTTTTTCTAACTTATCTTTTAAACTCCCGTTATCAATCTTATCTTTTATTAACAAACTCGTGTTTGATCTCAAAGCCAATTTTTTTTAAAACCCACCGTGTTTTACTGTTACTTTACAACTCTTATCTCTTATTACTTCATTCGTCATTTCTCCATAATTTCTCAAATTCACTTCCCGGCATCAATACGCTTATTTAAGGCTAATGTTTTGCTTCTTAGTGGGATCTAGCGATCCTTTTTGAAACTCTCAGATTTCCACAGCAAAGGGACTTTATTTTCCTATCGTTACCTTATTCCTATCAAATAACCGATTGGGCGATTTCTTAACCTTCCACTTACCAAATGAAGATGCTGTTAAAATCTCAAATCTAGCTTACTTCCCTTTAAGTTTATATCCATTTCCACATTCATTTCTTTTTCCTCACTTTTTAATTACTTATTACTTCTTTCATTTCATACCCTGTTGCCGCCTGTTTTTGGTGGTTTACTTAACCACAACTAACATCAAGGATTATGTCTGGTCTTGTGTGTTGTCCTATCCAATTAAGTTTCCTATATGAGATCTGTACCTTGTCATCTCTTCTTATTTGTGTTAACTCCTAACATTTTCAATCTTACGTAATAATTCCCGTGTCTTTCTAATTTCCTTGTCTGTATTTATTTTGACTAAGGATAATATGCTCCTCTCCTTTTCTTCTTCTCAACTCCTATGTAATTTAAAACGTCTTCTTCTTATTTCCTCCGATTTTTTAAATGTCCTCTTCAAGCTTCCTATTCTGCATTCTGTTCAAATTCTTTTGTTCTCTCATATAAGCAAGTGTCTAGTGAGAAACATGAAACCGTACTAACTGATTTCTTCTTATCCTATATGGTAGGATTAATAAAGACTCTTTTTTAATACCCGTCTCCTGTATCACACCCTCACATTTAATCATAACCATAATTCGGTGTGCAATTTCAATCACCCGTATAGGCTTCCCTATTAGTTCCACATACGTTTCACTTTTTGGCTTCCTTGGTGGCTTCGATGTAAACTTCTTGTTATTTTCTCTCCTTGCGGTAAGGCGTTTTTTCTGTCCTACTTTTTGCGAAAGCGACCATCATAACCGACCCAATAATTGGCAAATAACAAAAAAACAGTTTTAGGTGTTTTCCGTAGCACATGGTCGGGGCTCTGTTACTAGATCTTCTTTTTCTCTTCGAATCCTCTTACTACCAACCTTGCTTCCATCCCTGTCTTCCTTCAATTTCCTTTTTTGTCATAACCCATCCTTGTATTCAGTCACACCATCTTTTTTCCCTTTCCATCTGCAGACAAGTGAACTTCTTTATAAACCAAATTATGTTCTTTTCCACTCTCTCTAAATTCTCTTGTTTTTGCCTCCCTGGTTGCTGGTTGTTTGCTGCTTTTCAACTCCTCAATTCCTTGTGTATTTTCAAAATAAAAACTGTTATCTATCTTTCTTTTTTTATCTTCTTTCTCTTCTTTCTTTCCGTTTCTTCTTCCTTCAGTTCTTGTCTGTTTTCTTCTCATCCACTCTTTCACCTCTTCATTTTCACTGTTTTTTCTATATCTGTTCCTGTTCTTCAGTGTTCTTGGTTCCGATTCTTGGTAACTTCTGCGTAGACCTTTTTTTCCGGTAGTACTTAAATTACCCTTCCCCTCTCCGGTTTCTCATATCGATTTGTTGTAGCTTTGGACTATATTTTTTGGCTGTCTTCTTGCTGCTTCTTAATCCAGCATTTCTATTTTCCTCTCTTCCTCATCTTCATTCCATATCATATACCTCTCCTTCAACCTTATGTCTTTTTAATTTTCTTTCTTCCTCTGTCTCTCGTCTATCCTCTCTATTCTTCACATTTCCTCCATATTCAGTGTTCTCTCCTTCACTATCTGAATCATCTGAATTTCTTTCATATACTGGCGCTCTTCTCGTTGTCTTTCCTGCCTGTAATTGTTCCTTTTCCTCATTTGAGTCTTCTTCAAATACCCCTCTCTTTGCATTGGTTGTTTCACCTTGTATTCTTGTTATGTGAACTCTATTCACCCATCTCACAGAACTTCCATGTTTCACTATTACTACCTTCCCGTCTCTTCCTATCACCTTGGCAGGTCCTCTCCATTCTTTTTCATTTTCCCTCTTATAATACACTTCTTCTCCTATCTGCGCTTCTTCTAATTTGTGTTCTCTAATGTTTTCTAACACAGCTCTTCTTATTCTATCCTCTGATTCTCGTTTTATATGTATTTCCCTTGCTATATGTAACCCAGTTAGGGTATCTCTTATGATCTCACATTCGTTTCCTTTCTCTAACAACGATATTTTCTTCTTCCCTTCTTCTAAATAGTCGGTACCGCCTAATTTCTATCTCCGATATTTGATTTAGGAGCATAACCCTTTATGAACAAGACTATTCCTCTCCTGGCTGCCAATAGTTCCCTTGAGACAATAATTCCTCCCGATTAGGTACCCCCCACTTTCCCCAATTTTCTCCATGTTTTCCTTCACCAAGAAAAGCCCCACCAGATTCTCAACATCATACATTACTCCATGGATTTCTGCTGCTTGTACAATCTCATTTGTATACCGACTTTTTCCGTTAGATTTCTATTTCCTTGTTATTACATTTAATTTCCGTTATCCGTAAAGAACACTTCAGGTGCTCAATACATAATCCACTTATCTATACTTTTCTGCTTTTCGTACTTTCCGCTTATTTCTTCTTATCATGTCCCGTGACAAACTTGTTGCAAACATCGCTAAAGTAAAAAACATTTTTTCACTTTAATTGTAAAATCCATAGCCACCACTTCATTAAACTTCTGGCTTTTATGGAAAGCCAACCACGGGCTTGGGTGGTGTTTTCTTATACCTTATGCACACCTTACAGGTGTTACATAGGTCCTTTAACTCCTCCTCAATTTCCTTCATTATCTCTTCACCCACTCCTTCCTCATTATGATAGGCTGCCCTTATCATCTTCATAATTTTTTCACAACCCACTCCCATGCCCAAATTGCAGATGTAACTTCAATAATTTAATTTTCTTCCCTTTTTCCTCCATACCATTCTTTTTTATCCTTCATACAACCAACATTTCTTTTGGTTACCTCTTGTTAGTGTCGAGTATCTTACTCTAATAATGTCTTACTCGTGTTTATAAGTGGTAGCAATTGGCATTCTAAATCCCCAAAACTAATTTTTTCTCATTTTAATCTATCTGTTATCTTACTTTCATTTTTTCCATCTGTTTGTCTCCTATTAACCGCATGGAATTTCCTTTAACCACTTTCTGGTCCTAATTTCACAAAATTTAATTCCCTACTTAAAGCATGGTAATCTTAACTGCTTTGAAAGCCTCGGTACTTATTCTTCCACCCTCCCCCGCATACAATAATGCTTCTTTTTAAAAACCACTTCTTTTGTTTTCTTCTATTTTCTTAAGGTTTCCCTCCCTTAAATTCACTCACACCGTTCCCTAGCAATTTTTCTTTTCTCCACATGGTTGTACACACCAGATATCTAAAATTTCCTTTCAACATTTTCTGACCAATACACTCTTCCTCTCTTTGTCCTCCCAGTACTCTCTCTCTCGCTTTTCCTTTCCTCTTTCCTCCCCCAGCGTATTCTCTTGACCCAAATTTTTTTCTTTTTTATTCTTCTCCCATAACTCAGGTCCAGCTTTCACAATCCTCATATATTCCCTTAAGACTCTGTATATGTGTTGGCCTATTCTCCTCTTTCTTTCTTTGAATGTTAATTAAAAGTTTCATCCTATTGAAATCTATTACTACGTACATTCCTCCCGTATACTCTTTAGTGTCTCTATATTTTAACTCCATTTTTTTTCTTCAGTTGTTCATTTGATCGGTTTCCCCGAATCACCCTTAAACGCCCTCCGGTTCAAAACTTAATTAACTTCTATTCGGAAATTTTGCATTCTTCTACATATGATCTCCCATGCTGTTACCTCTATCAACCACTCAAACTTCATCATCTTCACCCCCCTCCGCCCAGACAACTCAAACTCTCTCATCATCCTTCCCCCCCTCAAACTCTTCTCCTCATCCTTCCCCTCGAAAACTAGACACTCCTATAACCCTCTCTGTTGCCTGTTCGTCTTTCTCCCTGCTCGTGCCTTTCGTGCCATCGCTTAACCTACCTTTAATATGAGGTTGTTAATTATACTGAGTAATTAACAATTACGAATAAGCAATAATATCACCCGTTTTAATGCCCAGATGGCGAATTCAAATAATGTTGATGCCAGCAAAGAGCACAGAGAAAGAATTTACGGGGATGTTGGTTAAGTGTTATGGGTTTAATTTCTCATCATTTAGTTATTAGTTTAAATTTAAATAATTAAATTCTTACTACAAAAAACACACACACGATAGTGAACTACACTTAATAACTACAAGGACTATAATCTATTCGACAATTTTGGATTCCCTTTTGGATTGGGTTCCTCTCTATCGATGATA
>JABUQX010049583.1:0-30591 GCA_015478945.1 Trachelipus rathkii | reverse complement strand
CCGGAACTTTGCGTTTGCGCCCGGGGAATTAGACACCCATTCCCGCAAATTGAGTCCGGCCTTCTCGAAGAGGGACCGGGATTGACAAAAGAAATCCTCCACTCCTGCTTCGGTGTCAAGGTACCGAAGAGGTTATTCACATAGATCTAGTTTAGGATGATATCTTCATAGTCGGTGCCCGAATGTCGGACGTGGTGTTGAATGCAGGCCGCCAACAAGAAAGGACTGCAAGTGGCCCCAAAAAGGACCGAAGTGAAACGATAAGTGACTAAGGGGCTTCTGGGGTCAGAAGGATCTTGCACCCACAGGAAACGGGTAGAGTCTCGGTCCTCCAATCTGAGACGTATCCCCAGAAACGCCTTCTCATTGTCGACTGACGTGGCATACTGTCTTAGCCGGAATTTCAGAAGGACCTTAGTCCGTGCTCGTCACCTTACGAAGAGAACCGGTTTCGTCAGAAGAGCTTAGTCAAGACAGTAGAGAGGAAGTCCACTTTAGCAACGGATTAAGACTAGATTGTTAGAAAGAACAATCGAAACGTCTCAGCGGTGGTGGATTGAAGACTCCTAACCCCGGTGGGCAAATAGTGCGAAGCTTGCTCCAGGTGACGAGTAATAGGTCACTTCTGCATGAAGCCCCTTTCTAGTTGATCCTTTATAACGTCAGCGTAACTTTCCATTAAGTTAGTGTCCCCTCTCAACCTTTTAAGGACGCTATACAAACGTCTCTTAGCCAAATCGTAGTTGTCGGGAAGAGAGGGGTGTCTGTCACGCCAGGGTAACGACACCACATATCGGCCATTCTCGAACGACAAATTCTCTTCGAAGGCCTCCAGCGTAGTTTTCTCTGCTGCTGTGAATTGTTCGTCCTGTTGAATACCAATTTGGGACAATGACCACAGTCGATCCAAATCTGGAATAGGGGGGCCCGCCTCCTCCGTCGGGAGGGGGCCTAAAATCGTAGGGGGGCATGAGCGCTTAGAACCCCAGGACGTCATCAACATTCCATCTTCCAACTGGAGGGAGGATAGAATTTCAACGGTCGGAGAGCGCTCGAGGTGCTGTCATGATTCGCTATCCTCGGGTGCCCCCGGGTTGGTCCCATCCGCCCTCTGGAGGGGGAATGAGCCCAAGTTAGCGTGGGTAGAACAACATGCAGTTCGAGTCACCGTGTCCGCTGTCTCACATGTATTCTGCATATCTTCCAAAAGGAGGGAAGCTGTAGGATGTGATTCATCGATCGGAGAGGGATCCTCAGAACGGAGGGGCGAGGGGTCTAGACCCTGGAGCGCCTTCTTCACACTTCCTGCCAACTGGAGGGAAGGAAAGTGATGTTCCGTCTGATGACAAGTAAAATCCGGTCTCCATTCGTTGGTAAACTGGACTTCTGCTCTGAACGCTGACACTACTGTAACTTGGGAAGCAGTGTTCTTGGAAGAAAAGGGTAAGGGTCCCCAGATCATGTTGCCCACGTTGGTCTTCATAAGGTCAACGCCGAAACGGGACTCACACGACTTCAGGAACTTTCTCATGTGGTCTACACCGATCAGTAGCTCGATTGTATCGATCACATCGCTGATCGGATAGGGATGAGCGAGGTGTACTCGTTGTCTGCGAAGCATCCTAGTAGTCTCAACCAACCCAGGAATTTGCAGGTCAGAGGGCAGGTGCTCCACCACGATAGCAGTGATGGGGACAGTGCCGTCTTTCGTCTGGACTTGGAGAGTGACGACATCATGAGGGGCTGCGACGCCCCGCTGGTTAATTCCATTGATGGCTATCTCGACCTGGGAATGTGGTGTGCATCGTAATTTTTGAACAGCGGATTCAGAGACTAAGGTCTTTTGACTTCCGCCGTCGCATAGTGTTCTAAGAGTAAGGGTGTCAGCCCCGTTAGATACAATCCAATCGGTCAATGGGAGCGCCATACCCCTACCACCAGAGCACAGAGCGGCAAGATTGGTCGAGGCTCCTGAAGGTCCTGGGACCTGCGGGTCTGGTTGCTGTCGTGGGTGACTGCCAGCTCGAGAGATTAGTTGGGGCAAAATACGACGTGGTGGTCAGGCGCTCGGCATCGGAAGCAAGCTTTAGCCTTTTGACAGTCGGCAGTGGCGTAATTTTCCGCTAGACATTTTTCACACCAGCCGCGAGCCCAGACCACCGTCTTCCTCAAGTCTGGCGTTGGAAGCATGGTGCATTCAGATGGGAAGTGCTCCTCCTTGCAAAACCGACAACTTCGCTTGTCCGACCGTGCAGGGGTTTTGTCCTGCCTCGCGGAAGGCTGATTCTTAGCAGGTACTGGTTTATTTCCAGTAGCACTCAACACCGTGGAAACCTTCTGTCTGTTGGTACCATTCGATCGCTTATCTGTCCAACCTCTCGAAGATTCATCCTTCCTTGGCGCGTCCTGGTTAGGCTTCATTTTGGTCGTGCTAGGTTTTGTCGCTTCCAAGAAAGCGAGGGCCTGATTGACCAGGTTCATTACTGAATCGAGGGTCCAGTTTTTTCTCGCTTCAGACCACGGAATTCTTTCTTTAACCTCCGCGGGTAATTTGACGGAAAGCAAGGTTCCTGATAATGGAACAACTTTGGCAGTCCCCAATCATTTCTTGGTTCTTCAAGGACTCTGTGAAGCAGGTAACATCAGCCTTAAACTTGAAGAGGTCCGCGTAGCTTTGTTTTGGATTGGGGAACCCGTCTAACCGGGCGATGAGGGTCCCTATGAGTTTTGATTTGTCACCATAGCTGCTCTTGAGAAGAGATAGCGCAACGGTATAGTTCTCTCCCCTCACGGCGAACCCTGATACTAATTGTTTGGCATCCCCACGCAAGCTCTGGAGTAAGGCATTGAGCTTTTCGATCGATTCATATCCATGGCCTTCAACCATGGCTTCAAATGACTCTATATAGCTAGCGAACTCCAGATGATCCCCGCTGAAGGTGGGCAAGTTCCGGGTGGGGGCCTTGAAGAGCGTGGGAGCTCGCCGACCCCCCGAACAACAAGACGCTCTAGATAGTGAAGGGGATTGGCTCGTCCTGTGGCTGACCCTCTCTCTGGCGGCTAACGCGTCGTTGCCGGAATAGATAGCCTTACGGATAGCTAGGTGAAGCCTGTTACCCTCGACATAGTCGGTTATGAACTCCTCGCGATCCAAGGAGTCCCGGATGATGATGTTCGCCTCCTCCAGCTGGGTAATAGAATCCTCTAAATTCTGCACTAGTGCTAAGATGTCCCCTGCCGAGGAGTCCTGTCTTCCCACCAACTCCTTCAACTCGGTCATGGCCGTGGAAGCGCACTGGTTGAGGGCATCCTGTTTTCGTTTGTTTTTCTCCTTTTGTTGCTGGCCTCTATTTTGGTTGTTATCTTGAGTCGGGGTCAGATTCAAGTCTGCTGGAGGGGGGGTCCCCGGCGGATTCCCCCCTTCTGTGTTGGTTTCGTTTCTTCCTGAGCCCATGACTACTGGGGATATGCGTACGCACGCGAAAAAAAAAATTTCTAGTACGAATCACTGACTACGGCTTCGCGGCGCCGGCGGTCAGTAATAGGGTTGTGTGCGAGGGGTCTCTGGGAATGCTCCGATACCCTTAAACACACAACGTGAGAAATAATCGTACTATTTTATCAAACCTCCTTTGGTTTTATCCCCTGAAAATTAAGTAATTGCTAAGGGGCGATAGACGGCGCATGCAAGTAAAAGCGTTGTGGAGATAACTTACAAAATATAGTTGCTTCCAATTTAATGCTAAACCTTAAGTCTAAACACATATAAGGCAAATAAACAAAAAAGAATAAAATAAAAAGTAAAACAAATGCAAAACGAAAAAATACAAGGCTCGCTGTATTTCCCGATTATGGTAAACATATCTGGTTTCAAGTAGTTTTTACGTCAAAAGGGAGTCGTACAAGGCAATAGTACAAATAATTACTAATAATAATAATAGTATAATAAATATAACTTATGACATGAAAGTATAACCTGAAAAAGAAATTACATACACACCTATAATACTATTACCTCAGCGCACGGTCTTGATCGTAGATATGGGAGGCAGGGGATAAAATATATATATGAAAATAAAATAAATTAATAATAATAATAATAATAATAAAATAATAATAATAATAATAATAATAATAATAATAATAATAATAACGGAAGCCTCAACAATTTAATCGAAACTATTGTTAAAATGAGTAACAAAAGAAACTGCTACAACTTGAAAAAGCCTAATATAATTTAGGTCAATTTGTAACTAGGATAATTTAAAATCTAGACATTGTAATAATATCAAACTTACAGAAAAAAACATTGTTCTATCATGAGCAACTGAAACGGTCTAGAATTGTTGCTAGAACAATTCTAGCAATTACGGCCATAAATAGTAGTAGGGGAGCCATTTCTGCGAACCATAGCAACCGTTAGGCTTAAGAGACGTTCCCCTAGCAACGGGAGTCTTAGGCACATCGTATCCTCCTCAAATTTGGCATCCCCCTTTCTTATGAGGCAACCTCGTCATAGACGAGTTTACCTCCCGTATTGCCCTTTTAGGGGGGTGCTGAGCCCCCAAAGTTGGATATGGCCATGATTATCATAAACTAATACTATAATATAATATTATATAATAATAATATATATATATAAATATATACTATATATATATTAATAGATAATATATATAGTATATATATATAATATATAATTAAATCTCACGTATGAAATTTGATATGTATGTAACGAAAATACGTCCCAAACTGAGTAAGTACTAAAGGGGGAGGGTCTAGCCCCCAAGAACCCCATTTTTTTTATAAAAAAATTTAATCAAATTGATAATCAATTTTTTTTTCTTTAAATGACAAATAAAGAACATCAAAATAAAAAAAGCCTATGTAGTTTCATGAAATTCGAACAATTAGAAGTACTATTTATATACAAAAATGATTGTGGAAGATAGGCCGTTCAAGCCCTATTGAAATTTCCACCAATAAATTAGCCATTATTTTAGCATAGATTATTTATTTTTTTTAGGTAACTTGCAGGGTAGATGTATTAAGATATATATTTTAGAAAAATGGAGTCAAATTTCACATTTCAAATGTGAGGTAGTATCTATTTCAAAAAAACTTAAAAAACTCCAATACTAGTTAATAGAATGATATTTTATTTATGGTGGACCAAGAAGAAAACAAAACGAACGTCTGGAGCAAGTTTCAGACAATTTCAACAATTAATAAATGTGTTACAACAAATTAAAAAAGTAACTTATTTTGTTGTATTATACTTGAAAGGTGAGAGAGAGCGCGAACATTGAGTCAACCTTCTCTCAAACAGCTGGTGAGTCTCCCTTTTATCAGCCGTTTTGTGATCAATTTTTATGATATATAATAAAATATAAATGCATACCAATTGCATTTTTATAATTAATAGTAATATCTATGTGATCTTCCCATACTATTAATATTGCTGTAAATTCTATACACAAATTTATTTTTGTAAGGAAGTTTATTCACAAATTACATATGCAATCAGCCTCACCAGACACAGTCACCATTGAAACAAACGTTCGTCCATTCATTTGTATATAAAGATGGTAAATTACATGGGCGCTGTTAAAATAGCAGCGACAATATAATAATTAATCATATATTATATTATGTAATTATCTATTATTACTACTATATTATTATTATTATTACAGTATATAATGCTATTATTATATTTCGTTTTTATTATTATTATTATAGCTACTGAATTTGTAAATCAAATAACACAACATTTTCTGTGAATTAAATAAATATGCTTGAATTTGAAAAGAAACAAATTAATAAGTTCCGAAGTTGCCTCAGAAATCATCTTAGAGGCTTGAATAGTGGAGATACAATATCATCCGTCGAAGATAGATCAAAATAAAAGAAATAATAAGAGATATAGTTAAATAGAAGAGTACCTCGAATAGGTTGATAAAGATATTGGGTTTTTAAAGCATTGAAAACTACCATGCTTGCTTTTTCTATGTCCCGATTTGAAATAATAACATCAGCTATTTCCACTTTGCAAATGCTTTAAAAAGATATTACCACCTCGACACTAATAACCTATATATATATCACCGGGCGCCTATCCAGGATTTTTCGGGACCCGGCCAGACAGAAAATCGTGTCTATATAATATAGTATAATATATAATACACTTTTATTTTGTATAATTAACCCCCTAAACTATATATTATATATATATTATATAGCATACTACTATATAAGATTACGAAATATAAGTAAGGTGGGTCGGGGGTTGATGTAGATATAATAATATTATATATATATATAATATAATATATATATATAGTAAAAGTATATGATATTAGTTAATATAATAAGATGATTATATATGATTATAAGTATAGAATATATATGTAGGATGTGCCAGGTAGGGTGGGGTCGTCGATTAGATGGAATAGCCTAAATGATCGATATGAGTTGTACTGATGGATTAGATGATGGTATTTGAGGTGTAGTTATAGTATTATTACTATATATTATATATAGATATATATTATTTATATATATATATTTAGTTAATTATATGTTATAGATAGCCTATATATATATATATAGAGTTAGTATTAGCTAATATAAGTATACTACAATATATTGTCATATCTAGTACCATAGTCAATAGTATAGCGAATAGACATAATTATATAGATGTTATACGTAGTATGTGATGATATGTATATTTAATATAACTATAGCCGTGCGTCAAAATCGATTTCTTGCACATCTAGGGTTTTGTTCACGCCTATAGGGTATTCCAGAAAAATTAATTAAATATTTTTCCTATGAGGCCTAAGTGCTCCCTTTTTGATCTCAAAAATCGGAAAAATTGGTCAAAATCGCTATTCCTATAGTTCCCTATAGTTCTGTTGCTATTTGTTATGAATTGTTAAATGAACAATTTATTTAGGGAATAAAGTGAACCATTGAAACCAATGTCATTATTCTAAAGTAAGCTGACTGCAATTTATATATTAATGTTATCATTGTCAGGTACTAAGCATTAGTCAAAATGAGTAACACGGACGGCAGCAATCGAGTGTTGTGTTTGGTCCCCCGTCTGCCAGCAAGAACCGAACCATTGAACTCCCACGCGTCTCAGAGTTGGAACATAAGTATTCCAGCAATAAAGATGTCATTCCCCAGTTAAGTGAGGCTCTTGTTGACCTGTGGATTCGAGCTGGGATTCCACCACAGCCACATAAAAACGTTAAAAGCTGATGAGACTGATGGATGAAGGATCTGAAGCATTAAAGCAGTGTTAGTGCGGAGAAAAGCAAGCAGTTTCGGACAGTTTGAATGAATTGTTTGACATTGCTGCATGTCAATGCAAGGATCTGGTTACATGTAACTGTGCCAAAGAACTGAAAATTCAAGCACGATACCAAAGAATAGTTCGCAGAATGCAAATTGGCAGAGTATACAAAACTGTATCTGAAATGATGAACAGGAGATCTGCAAGAAAGTCTTGTATGGAAGAAACATAGCTCGATGAAGAAAAAGAGAATCGAGTAGAAATTTCAGTCGGTTTGCAGACATTACTGCCATTAAAGATTCAGCTTCATCACTGATCCATAGGGAACAAGTATACTGTGAGACGATGATTCGTTACTGCTGATGTTACTAGAAGCACAACAACAAATCCCTACCGTATCTGCACTAAGGCAGAGAGGTAGGAGTGTCCACAGAGCAGCACGCCTATAGGTACAGCGGCACGATTGAACTATGTGTGTCATGCAGAATTACAAGACAATGTATAGATATAAGAAATTGAGCGCCGAGAAAAGCTAAGAAAAGGCCTGACGAAAACCAACACAGGAAGAAGAAAACCCAATTAAGCTCAAACTGAAGGCAGGAAAGACAACACCCTGATTAAGCAAAAGAAAGGCAGTAAGTGGTACAGCAGTAAAAGTAGAAGATCCCTATGTTGTGGTTGGTGAACCTGAAACTGTCTACTTCAACACAATTCTTGGACAGAGGGACAGGTGAAAGGTTATTGTAGATGAAGATTTGCATGGAGCAAAAATTACAGACATTGGGAATTTGTTGACAGCATAATTCAGTGGGGCTGACCATGCACACCTGTCAACAAGGACCAAGGTGGGCAATGCATCTCTTAGAGCAGCAGCAGCTAGATCAATTGCAGTGGTTCATTTGCAGTCTGCATTGAATGAACTCCCTCTGCCCTATCTGTGTAAAAAGATCATAGGTCCCAGTGAAAGTCCACTCAGTGGAAATTACCTGTTGGCAAAGCTCTAACTACATTTGAGACCCTTCCACTTGCAGTCTATCCAAAACATTCCTCCAAAAAGGCCCACACCTGAGTGACAATAGAGACATAGTAGAGATCATGGATAATCTACAGAATTGTAAAGAGTAGTAAGAACGGTTTTTGTTACTCGAGATCTAATCATGAAAAAACCTGAACATGTTATTGGCAACGTGGGCTTACACAGCTAGTAGATTGTCGCCAGTACAGTAGCCACGAGCACAGACCTACTGGGGAGAATTGCAGTCCATCGTAGCGAAGTTTGTTGAGTTTGCTATGAAGAACGTGGTTCGAATAAAATCAGACCCAATGCACTGATGGTCAAAAGCATTGCTGAACAGATCGAAATCCGAAAAGACAGCAATCACAGACATGCTAGTATAGGATATTGCCTGTCCAGCAACAAGAAACAAGTTACGGCTCACCAACGAAAATATGCTACTGGCAGTGTTAGTAGACGAGATGGAAGTAAACAGAAGGATGGCTATCGATACAATTATGCAATACGGCAACAACCCAAGTCCAAGTCCAACCATATACTGTCGAGAGAAATTTAAGTCCTATAACATTTTAAACCAATGGAACACAGGCCTACTGCCTCCTATAGATCAGTGCAGGTTCAAGCCATCTCTGACACGAAAACTGTCTGATGATGTGAAGCTATAAAACCCTCATGTTCAGGTGTTCACAGTTACGTATCAACACATAACGTGTACCACTCAACAAGGATAGGAAAGATGTTAAAAGCTGGTGACTGATAGCATCTACATGGTACGTGGAGCAGATGCCAAGAGAATCGGATAGCACATAGCAGTATTAATTAATTCAAGGCAATTATGCATGTGAATAAAGAACAGGTTGTTTTCAGCCACCAACATCAGACAAAGGCAAAGAAGCATAAGTGGCGTGTGGTTTATATTTTTTTACATGCAACTGATGGTTTGAAAAATTTACTAGTAAATGATCTAGTAGATATCGTTCATAACGAATTTTCGCTAACTTAGGTAAAAACGGGACACTGCCTGCGACCAATAGACACATTTGGTCAACATTTTTGAAAGAGCACGTTATGTGTGGAACAAAAATCTGCAATGGCAATCTTTAATTTCAAACATTTGCCCCTATTGACATAGTAATATATATATATATAATAGTATAAGTATATATATATAATATAATATATATATATAAATTATACTATATAATATATATAGATGGATACTATATCTAAATTAAATGATTTCGGTTTATTTAAATGTACATCAATGGATGTTTGAAGAATTAGTGTCCTCAAAAAATATCGGGGGGCATGCCCCCCTGCCCCCAGATACGCCACTGTATATAAATATATATATTATATATAATAATATTATATATTATATTATGATATAATTAATATATATATAATATATTATATATATACTATATATATTATATATAATAATATAGATTTTATATATTATATTTATGAGACTCTACTTTTCACATCGGCTCTCCTCTCCTCTCTCTCCTCTCTCTCTCTCTCATATATAGATATATAAATAATATATATATATATATAAAATAAATATATATAGTATATTAGATATATATATATACATAGATAGTATTATATATCATATATAATAAAGTAATAGTATAGAGAGAGAGAGAGAGAGAGAGAAGAAAGAGGAGAGAGAGAGAGAGAAGAAGAGAGAGAGAGAAGAGGAGAGAGAGAAGACGTTACAATAAAACATAAACAATCACTCTTAACATAAATTTCAGTCGCCTGCTTAAAGAAAATGTCTTTGGTGGTTGGTTTGGCACACAATAAAACACAACGCAAAATAAATTTTCCAATGAAAACAAATTCTTAAATATTTAATTTCAAAATGTAAATGTAAATAAATTATTAAATGTAAAACTAAAATTTACATTTAGGAAAGAACAAACTGTAATGCCTGTGGAAAAATGAAATGTAACAAAGAGGATGCCAAAGGCAACAATGTAAACGATTTTATAGGCTAAATTCACTAAGTGTGTGTTTAATATCAATTTGTATTTGAAATGTAAATAATATGATGACAATGGTCTTATTTAATTTTTGTAGTGTGGTTAGCATGATGTTATAAGACTTCCTAGGAAATTTTTTTTAAAAATATTAAATTTTCTCTCCGCTTTCCGAAAGCACGACAGTTACCGTTATAATGATTGAAAATAGAATATCAATGGCGATTATCTTACAATTTTGTTAAATTTCACATAATCTTCATATGTAATGTACATATATTCCTCCAATGACCAAATTTCGCAAAAAAAGAAAAGGACGAATTTTATCGTAACTTAATGAAATTTGTAGAAGATCGATCGTTCTATAATGATAACTCGCGCTATGCACGAGCAGCACGATAAGGATCCGCCTCTGATTAGTATATATATTATATAATATATATATATATATATTATACTATATATATATATATAATATACTATATTATTATATAATATATATATATATATATATATATATATATATATATATATATTAATAATATAATATATATTTTTATATATATTACTAAGTTGCAGTATTCGGGCATCCTCTGATGAGGTAGATTTGTAATATAAATACTGTGGGATACTAATGAAATAATTTAGTAACGGATATAAGAATTCCTATTGCACTAAAGTTAGTAAGGATTGTCCCCGTGCACCGTACGGTCCGCAACAACTTCTATGGTTACGGCGGTGACGTGGCGTGTGGTGAGGATGCGGTGCTGAAAGCGGTCTCGAAAAACATTAATAGCTAAAAAGCAACTTCCATGGTAGAATCATTTCCATACTTATATTTAGTCTTTTTAATATTGGATAAAAAGCAAACATTGGAAATTGTGTTAATCAACTACATACCTTGTTGCTCTTTCTTATTATGTCCATCTTAATTATTAAGTAGATCGATTTAAGTCCTGCCTTGTATGAGGCTTATCAAGGGCGTAGCGTAGAAGAATATTACAGAGAGAGAGAGAGAGAGCAAAGAGAGAGAGAGAGAGAGAGAGAGAGAGAGAGAGAGAGAGAGAGAGAAGAGAGAGAGAGAGAGAGAAGAGAGAGAGAGAAGAGTAGAGAGAGAGAGAGTGCAATGTCCAATTACAAAATTTGATGTACAAATTAAGTCTAGACCCTGTATACGGCCGGTATAATGGGCGTTTAATATTCTCATTTTCTAATTAAATTTAAAAGGAGTTTGAGAAGCATCAGAAACGTCACGTTTTAAACAGCTCATATAGAAGGACTAAGAGAATTGTAATCCCGACAGTGAAATCGTCATATAAAATAGTCGACTCCGGTTTCGAAGCAACCCCGACTCCGGTTTCGAATCCGTTCCGACTCCGTAAGAGTTCGAATCCGGTCCGACTCCAGGATCGAACCGTTTACCCGATTCCAGTACGAATCTTACCGCATTCGTTTCGAATGCTGGTTATTTTGTTTCTGATTTCCGATTTCGATCTACAAGACCCGATTTTTCAATCTATTTGTCTTATACTAATAAATAATTATCTCTCGATAGAAACCTTCAATCGACCCCTCACCCCCTAATCCCGAAATACTTCCCCTTTAATTTCATGTTCTTTCTCCCCACAAACCAGACTCGCTACCCTTTACTAACTCCCTAACGCCAATCCCACCCCCCACTTCAGTCATAACAGATGTTTCATATCTAGCGTAGAAACGTTTCTGCACTAAAAAAAATAAAAAGGAAATAGAAAATTAAAAGAAAGATATTAAAAGAAAATATCTTGTAATAATAATAATATTCAATTACCCATAAAAATAATAATCAATAATCAAGAATGATAATAATAATAATAATAATAATAATAAATAATAATAATAATAAAATAATAATAATAATAATAAATAATAATAATAATAATAATAATAATTATAATAATAATCATAATGAATAATAATAACAATAACAATAATAAAATAAAATAATAATAATAATCAATAAAATAATATATAATACATAATACATAATATAGCAGATAGATAATAAAGTAATAAAATACTAATAATAATCAATAATATAACAAAAGATATAGATAAATAATATAAGAATAATAACAAGTAATAATATAGTGAATGTTTATTCCATTTAAGTATAATATAATTAATAAATATAATTATAAATTATAATTAAAATAATAATAATAATAATAAAAAATAATTTTTGTTAAAAAATGTGAAAGAAAATATAAATAATAAGAATAGAAGAAAATTACATCAATAAAATAATAACATAATAACTAATAATAATAAAATAATAATAATAATAATATGAATAATAATCAATAATAATATTAAAATAATAATAATAATAATAATAATAATAATAATAATAATAGTGGTAATAGTACTAGTAGCAACAATAGTTGTAGTCATAGTAGTAGTAGTAATTTTTATATTAGAAAAATAATTAATATTTTTATTAATAAAAGTATTAAGTAAATGGAAAATAATTTTTGTAATAGAGTTCGTTCGGATGAAGTTCACTAATGCACATCACGTTAAATTAACAGATTAAAAGATTAGCAAAAGAGAAAGCCACTCTTTTTATTTTCTTTCTTTTTTTTTATTAATTTTTTTTCTTTTTTTTCCCCATTTTCTTTATTTTATTAATTTTTGCTGTTTTTCTTTTTCTTTTCTTTATTATTTTTCTTCTTTTCTTTCCCTTCTTTCTCATACTCCATTAGTAGTAAGGTATGATTATGGAATGTATGGATTAACGTGTATGTATGTAGTATGTAGGTAACCCTTAATGTATGTGATGTATGTAATGTAATGTATTAGTATGTATGTATGTATGTGTTAATGTGAGAGGATGTTGCAATGAAAAGGACCCACAGTATATTTTTATTGTAGCCAACATGCTGGAGAAGTTAAAACAGTTAGGATGTTTGATGAGTCTGAAGATTCACTTTTTGAACTGTCACCTTGATTTTTTTCCCCTACAATTTGGGGGATGTAAGTGAAGAGCAGGGTGAACGTTTCCATCAGGATATCAAAGTGATGGAAAGAAGGTATCAGGGCCGCTGGAATACCACTATGACGGGAGACTATTGCTGGTCACTTCACCGAGAAGTTCAGAAAGCGATTCACAGAAGATAATCAAAATCCAATACCACAAGCTTCAGAGAGAACAAGGAAAGGAAATATAAAGAAAAGTGGGATCCACACATGCATGTGTAAAAAGGTATTTCATGCTAGAAGAAAGAAATAAAGTCTCACATATGGTAAAACATTTTAGCTGTCTTTCATGAGGAGTTATTAAAAGTTCTACATACGTTACCACACATTTATTAAACATTCCTAATATAATATATCGCCCTGAATTTTCTAGTTGTACGGTCTCACCTGGATAAACTGTGGTGATAGAACAAACTGAGTCAATATGGAATCAGCAACAATAAAACCATAGTAGAATCACACATTAAGTTTAAAGAAGTTTTAAAAGTTTATCAAAGCCTGCGAAAATATTAAAAAATAATATCATTTTTTGTTTTTTACACACAGTCGAATAAAACTTAGCAAAACATACAGTATTCGGTAACACATAACCATAACAAGCATTCCAACAAATCACATAAAAGTCAGCTGGTCAACTACTAAACTTGGAAACATGTAATCGTCGCATTGCACCTGAAATTCCTTTAATAGCAAGAAAAGAAATTTAAGAGGAAAATTTCGCAACTGGAAATTCCCTTTTGGCTTCGCTATGTGTATGATATTTTTATCTCCACTTCATAAGGATAACAGATAATTACATTTTAAATCAATATTATTAATACTATATATAAAATTGTTAAAATAAAATGAAAAAGGAAAATAAATATTACCATACAAGTTTTACAAATTACAATACAGTTTGTTTTTTAAGACTAAGAAAAACTCTCTTCTGGAAAGCAAGATTTGTTAAATGAATTTACGAGAATATTTTACATCATGTAGTCCAGATGATAACCCACACACACAACACGACAACTACACACACCACACACACACACACACACACACACCACACACACACACACACACACACACGCACAACACACACACACACACAGCACACACCACCAACGCAACACTATATATATATGTAATATTATATATATAAGTATATATATATATAATAGTATAATATAGATATATAGAAAAGTAAATGAAAAATATATCCATATGATAGTAAATAATATATATATACTGATATATATGATAGAGTTAATATATATATGAATTAGATATATAAAGATTATAATATATAATTAAAGGTATATAAATATATATATATATATATAAAATAATATATATTAAATAAAATAATAAATATATATATATAAGATATATATATAATATAATATTATAATATATATATAATACATATATAATAATATATATATATAATATAAATTATATGAATAATATATATAATATATATATATATATATATAAACTATTATAATATATATATTAATAATATAGTAATATTTGTTATTAATTTCAACACTTAATAATGAGGGAAATTTTGCACTCGAGTCTCTCAATTAACGTGGGAGCTTGACCCCTGGTTTGGGGCAAAGTCCCTAACAACCTCCCTCAATCCGCATGCGCGTGCCAATTTGGTTGTTGATTGTTCTATTATCCTTTTTTATTTAATTTTTGCATTTATTTCATTGATTTTTCATTTCCTTCTTTCTTTCTTCTCTTCTTGCAAATTTTTTTCTTTTTTTCCTCCTTTCTTTTTTTCTTCTTTCTTTCTATCTTTCTTTTGTTATTTTTCATCTTTTGCCTTCACACCTTCTTCTCTTTAACTTGTTTCTCTCCATCTTGAATCAATTTCCTCTCTCTTCTTTCTTTCCTTCTCTCCTGTCTTCCTTTTCCCTTCCCTTCCCTTCCCTTCTCTTCTCTTCCCTTCCCTTCCCTTCTAATTCTTTTAAATCCTCTGTACATCTTTATTCATCATCTTTTATTATCTCGCGTTACGTTCTCTACTTTGGACAAAAAGACCGTCTCAAAAACGTTAAACTTTGAGGGTTCTTTACTTACTCTTGACTACCATGAACAAGGTGCTCATTAAGCTCACTTTGGTGATTAGCTAATTAATTTATTTACACAAGTTAAGTGGTCGGAATTAATAATAATAATAATATTAATTTCATTTCAAATCGCAAAAAAAAAAAAAAAAAAAAAAAATTATTGCCCAAAATAATATTTAAAATCTGAACGGGGATGTCATAGATTTTGAGACTAAAATAAGGTCTCTATGTCTATTCGTAAGGCCAAGATTTCTTTTTCATGCCTGAAACCATTGAAATCGCAGACTGAATCTTGCCAAAAGATCGAAAACTTTGGTTAAATATTTCAGAGATTTAGCATTATGAACAAGCAGATTAAAGAATCATATGATTCACACTAAATCTGGTTTCAATGTTCAAGGATATAAATATGGCTACAAATATGAAGTTTGGTCCTTATTTAGCTTGCTTACCATATGAACCATAATAAGGAGAGTATAATATCGGAAACTCTCTCTTAATAATATTTCTATCGAACCTTTGGTTAGATATAATTTTAATCAATTTATTCTTAACTTTATATATATATATATATATATATATATATTAACATAGTAGTTGAGAGAGTGAGAAATAATAAGATAACTCAGGGGTTCAGCAACCTTGTAGGAAATGGAAAGACTAAATCCAGTAATACTATATGTATGACTGTTGGTCAAACTATAAGTGAGCGAGCACTATTAATTCAGCGTAAAAACTTTTATAGATAATATTAGAATAGTAAAATATGAGTATTCTCAACAAATCGTGTTATTTTAAAGAATTCTCCATATTGAATACTCTAATTATGAAAGAAAAGGGATAAAGGACAAGCACCATCTGTATTTTACTTATATTGATATTTTTGTTGTAAGTCATAGAAAAAAATAAATTACGAGTAGGGTATGTTTATTTTTATTTGCCACTGAAAAAAAGAGTTTTTACTTCAAGAATTGCCTTTGGATGCTTAAGCCATCGTATTTTTTAATTCCTTAAGCGAGTAATTTCTAACTATTTTGGCCTGAGGAATGAGTACCCTGAATAGAATTTCAGGGTGGGGTCCGTCTCAAGCTTGTGAAATTTATTTTTTTAAAAAAACCCAGAACTTTCAAAATCTCTCCCTCTCCTAAGACACCTACTCTTCCCTATTTCTTTCGGGAGGTTCTCCTAAAGTTTCGATATACTTGGCAAAACAGCCATTGTTTGTTGTACGCCTATATTTATATAAAAAAAGACAAAAGCAAAGGTCGTACAAAGACACGATTTTGGAACTGATAAAAATATATCAAAGAAGAAAAAAAATGTATTGAAAACCTCAAATCACCCCAGTAAAGCCTTAAAAGTGCCATGGATTCTGGAGTGTGTATAAAGAGGTTCTGCGGAGAAAGGTTACTCCCCCCCCCGCAACCATAGGTCATATAGCCCCGCAGAAATTCTAATAGAGAAAAGATATGGGACGAAAGATCGTTAGTTTAGACGTACTTATGACTCGACCTCTTTTTTTCCGTTCTTCCTCAGTACTTCAGCTATATCGAGGGTCTCCCATAAGATGGTTTCCGCCTTACTATGGAGTAATGCTGAGAAGGAGGCTATCTCATATCTGGGAGGCTGTTCTGGTTTTCATCAATTCACACTCATGTCAGACAAAACCTTTTGAGAAGGAATTTATGCGAAATCCTTATGGTGAGATATGGGTCGAGCTGCAAAACGGTGGGCATTGACCCACAAAGACTTATAGAGGAGATCAGTTAATGATTCGGTACTACTTGTATTAGACATTTTGCGTTATGTTTTCAAGTTTGAACACGCTCTTCTTATCTAATAAGTGGTCTGGCGGCACGCGATGCTTGGTGCTGTTATTCCTTTTCTTCTACCTTGGTGAATGTACAGCTGCAAGTGCTCGGAGAACTTTCCCCATTGCGTACAACCCACTTTACATTACGACGCCCTCTGGAGTAGCCATGATAGGGGTGCTGTGTCGCACACAAGGTTTTGTTTGATATTATAATCTCAACACTAGTTCGCTGCGGTGCTTCTTTCTTTCCTGCCACCGCTGTACCTCTGTTTCTGTGGAATTCTCTTTCCATCATCTCTGTTTCCTACTTCAAAATTTATCTCCTCACTCGTTTTAAAGCCTTTAACGCGCCTGTGGCTCATCTCTCGTATCTTTGCGTAGTGAATTTTTTTGGGGCGTTCAAAAACAACCCCTCCTTGAATAAGGGTTTTTGCCCGTGACGGTGTTGACAACTGTAAAAAAAATTAAAAATAAAAGATTCTTATAGGTCTTTCTTCAGCTTTATCAAACCCACCGAAGAATGGCATCTACGACGGTGAACCACTTCTAAAATGCATTTAATAGCATATCCGAGCCTTTCTCGAAAGCCTTTGACAAAAAAAAAAAAAAAAAAAAAAAAAAGTATTCGCGTGATCGTCAGTAAATCAAACCAACCCCCCTCCCCCCCCCCACCCCCCCCGGCAACAGCACTGATAGTGAACGATGGTGACACTTTTTAGGGAAATAAACTACCGATAGATGAGGGTTTGGATAATGTTAGACTTTGATGTTTCATGGACAGGGGAAATTGCATTGACATCTTCATTCACAAGACTTCAAAGGGATCAGCACAAGCAGGCCTAAATGATTATTGAACAGTGCATCAAAGAGAAAAGATAATTCAAAATTGCAATAAGTGTGAACGCCCAAATGTAACTTTGCCCGCAACCATGGACATACTGTCTACAGGAAGAGAATTCTTTCATGCGGTGGCATGAAAATGGGCAAAGGTTTTTTCATTAATTAATCATTCTTGCTTGCAATCAAATAATTATCACACCTCTTTCATCAGTCGAATACGAGCCTCGAGCGTATTATAGTGTAGGCTCAGGAATGTAAACACCTCGCGCAAAAAGGAACAGGGCTCTCGCCAGATACTAGTGAGCTGAAAGCTTTTGCCTCACAATTTGTGAATTTTTTTTTGAATTTGGATTTTGAATGATTTCTATCTTTATCTTAAATGAGTATATTATTATGTCATCGTTGAGTATTGGTTTTTTTTATTTTATATTTTCAGCTGATTAATTGAGGTCTCTTCTTTCAATAATTTTTATTCTTCTTCTTACCAAAATAAATTGTAGCTCTTTGTTTCTACTTCAGCATTCCTTTCTTGCAAATTGTAATGTTAAAACATAAAAGCTATGTTTTGATTAAGTATGTTAATACTTGCTGGAAAATGGAAATGCAATTTTTTTTTGAAATAAAACCACAATGAAATAACTATAAAAATTATTAAAATATTATATATTTGCCTTTATTATTCTTAAATATACTTTATTTTTAATAATTTAATAAAATGAAAATATACTTAGGCACAACCAAATATGAAATATAAATGACTGAGTATTGGTTGTACAAGGAATGCAATCTTGAGCTTGCCTAGCAGTACTGAAAAAAAATATAACATAAATCTAAAATCTTTATATTTATTTACTGTGTATTTTATATTTAATAAGTATTTATCTCACGCCTCACTTAAAAATAGAGTGCCTATAGTGTACTCACGATCGTACGTTGGGATCCTCGTGGGCAAATTCAGTGGACACTCCAACAACCCTCCTTCTAAGCACTTAATCCGCACACGCTTACACACACGCGCACAGAGATCTTTGCATTGCAACTTTTGTAACACCAGCATTTTTTTTATAATCTATAAATTCACTCGCTTTTGCATTTTTGTGCACTAACCATGCTTCTTCTTTTTACCGCCTGCATGAACATGGATATGTAATATATATATACATATGGATGCACATGTGTATGGTCGCAGTTAGGGAATGATAATTTATCATTTTTTAGGGAACGAGTGTAGGAGCACTTACATTCAATATTCAACTGGTAAAGGAACTGATGCAGGAGCCCTTGCATCTACACTGCACTGAATACCATAAAACAACCATTTAAATATCATTCTTCATCGCCTGACAACTCTTGTTGTGTTACCAGTCCAAGGTGGGAAGTCTTATACCTTAGTGCTTAATAGTTAACCAAACAATAAAAGTTAATAAAAAAAACGATAATAATAAAAAGGTGATTATTTAAATTATTAAAAGACATAAACCACCACTAAATATTTTAAACTTAATTTCTTGGATCAGGCTAAGGCTCAATCACCAAAAAGTGACAATTAAAGAACTTATCTGTTCTATAGATTGAGAAATATAATCTTTGTAATCTTAAGTTAGATTTAGGTTAAGTTAATTAATAGTGTGTTTGAATAAAATAAAGCTGTGAAAAAGGCGTGTGTGATGGAATGAATGTGAGAGTGGTAAGTTCTAATGTGTAAAGTATCAATTGTAAATACCATCCTTTTAAGAAAAACTACATTAAATTTGTTTAAAAATCCAATTTCACTCTTATTATTTTATCTTTCTAAGTTTTTGGGTGCTGTTACTAGTGCTTCTGGTGTAAGTTCTTAAATCATATGAGTTTGTCTGTACCCAGGTACGTATTTCCTTTATTTGTGTGCGCATTACATGTATTTATATGTTTCGCCTACTTTAACTTAACCCCATCTAATAATCTAGGCTTTCGAGCAGTGACGCAAGTTAGGTAGAAGCAACAAGTTATCACCTTAATTAAACTTCATAAAACTCTTAAAATTGGGGACGATTCTTGGCCTACAAACCAGGTAGGCATCATTATTTATTTTTATTTATTTACTGATCTATGGTTTTTATTTCCACCGCCATTATATTTCTTTAAATTTTCATTCTTTTGCTTCTACTTTATTCTTTTCCCCCAATATAAATTGGTAGCAGAGCGTAGTTTAACTGCATTCTGCTTGAAGCAAATTATTGGGTTTTCTTTGGGTACAGACTACTTTTCTTTTTCATATGTCGGAAGACGGCATAAATCAATATTAGCGGACCAGGAGAAGGTTTCTGTACCTACTTCTGAACAGCCCGCAAATCCTACGTCTAATACACCACCCCAGTCTACACCTAATACACCTTCCTCACAAACTAATTTAGTGAATACAGTCAATATTGATAATGACACTCTGAAGGCGTTAATTGAGCAAAATGCAGACATGTTTAAAGTAATGACAGATTGTATGCAAACTTTTGCCTTGTCCCAAACTCCTTAAATTTAGAGAGGGATCTGGAGAGACTCTTTCCCAGTTTCTCTCTCGCTTTGAAGATTTTTGTAGGAAGAAATATCCAGGATCCTCTGATGGAATGGTTCCTTTGTTGGGAACTCATCTAGAGGGTACCACCTATGAGGTTTATAGAGTTATTTCAAGGAATACAACTGATTAGAGTGACCTGAAAATTCAACTGTTACAATGGTTCAAGGAGGAATTGACTAAAGAACAAAAATTGGAAACTGATAAATTTTCAGATGCAAAGTTCAAAGATGGAGAAAGGATTCCCGTGTTTGCAATAAGTCTGATTGGCTTGGCACAACGTGCATTTTCAGGATCAGATGTGAGAAAAATGCCATTGGTCAGGAGAAAATTTCTCAGTTGTCTGCCATTAAAAGTGCAACAGCAAGTTGAGACTACTTTTAGTACCATTGAAAATACTTTGGGTATACAGGTCCCATGGGAGCGCCTTGTAGCGATAGTAGACATTAATTATGATCCCCTTAAGAAAGCAGAAGGTAAAAGTGTCCCTGACATAGTGGATTTGACTGATGAGGCAATGATCGATGCTGTATCTCCAGTACCCCAATCTATTTCATGTTGTTGTCATTTACAAAAGCCCTCACCAGACAATCAAAGGCCGAGGGAAGTAAATACACAAGAGAGTTCTTCTCCTCAGCGTCCAAGATAAAGTCCACAGAGCAGTTTTCAATCAAGGACCTTTATATAAAATTTTTATAAAAATAGAGGGTCCAATAATGGACAGAGTGCAAATGTTAAATGTCGTTTTTGAAAGAAAAAGGGGCACCTCATGAGTCAATGTCGAGCAAGACCATTTTGTCAGCATTGTGGTAAAAGGGGAAATGTTTTTAATGATTGTTATGAGGCCCAAGGAAAGTGTCTTCGTCGTAAAGAAATTGGACATTTAGTGAAAAACTGTCCTGAGAAAAAAGGGATCCAGTTGAGTTGTCCTTATTGTAAGAGTAATCTTTCAGGAAAGGACTGCCCTTCGAAACCGGGGAAACTAGCTGGTTCTGTTGTGGAAGATCTCACAATAGAGCCCCAAGAAATTAGGGAATGCCAACGTCATATTGAGGATGGGAAATTTTCTGGAGAGTCACAGAAAGTTTTGCCAGATTCCACCTCAGGAAGATGACCAAAATATTATTGCACTCAGGTTATTGAGGCCTGCAGAAGATACATTGATTATAAAAGTTTGTGTAATTGATCAACCTAATTTAGGAAATCTTACAGCGTTTGTGGATACAGGTGCAGGTGTTAGCTGCACGACGGTACCATCAATTGGATAAAAGAAAGTACATTCTAACAGAAACTATATATAAAGAGGAGATAGAAGGCATAGGGAGAGTGCGTTTTCCTGTATTGGGAGAAGTGCAGATTGCCCTGACTTTATCACCATTTTATACCATGAAACCTGCAAAATTCGCTGTGATTCATGATGAAGTTACTGATTATGACGTATTGCTGGAATATGACATCTTGGAGAGTGAGCACTTGTTACCTGATCCTCATGAAAAAGAGCTAGTAAGCAAAACGGAAATTATGTTAAGTCGGCTGCAAGGGACATTAGAATTCTATCGCCTGAGATATTCTCTTGCTTTTTGACAAAAGACGAAGATACCTCCCAAATCATGTTCTGTAGTGGAGATTGAAGTGGATAACTTGGAAACTGACCAAGGAACTATCATGTTTGTAAATCCAAAAGAAACCCTAGTCGTCCGAATGGACCCTTCAATTCTTCATGTCCAACATAACCATGCTGTGTTAATGATGGTGAATCAAAGTGACACAGTTAGAAAGATGAAAAAGGGCCAAATTATAGGTGAGGCAGAAGAATTGGAAAAAGATAATCCATCCATTCATATGGTGGAATTGTCAGAAGTGTCCACCACTGATACAATTGGTTGGACACCTGGCGGACTGATTGATGAATTTCGTCTTAAAGAAGCCAATATTTCTCAAAGTGAGCAAAAACAAGTTTAAGAACTCTTACAGAAATATCCTACAGTCCTCAGTACTGGCGATTCTGATGTGGTGTGTACTTCTGTCATTAAACACAAAATAGAAACCACTACCGAAGCCCCAGTACAGGTACCTGTTATACGACTCCAAGGACCTGCGTTGGCAGAGATTGAAGAAAATTGTCAAAAATTGGAAGCCGAAGGCATAATACGGAAAAGTCATTCACCATATTCTGCCCCTGTGGTACCAATCAGAAAAGGGGATGGAACTATTCAATTATGTATCGATTATAGGGAATTAAATAAAATAACTAAGGGTGATAGCTTTCCCATTCCCAATTTAATCGATATGTTGTTTAGTCTGCAGGGAATGACCTATTTTTCAACAATTGATTTAGTTAAAGGCTATTACCAAGTAGAAATGGATGAGAACAGCATAGAGAAAACAGCTTTTACCACTCCCTTGTCCCACTGGGAATTTTTAAGGATGCCTTTTGGATTGAAGAACGGAACTGCAACTTTCCAGCGAGGAATAAGGTTGGCTTTATCTCACATCCCATGGACTGAAGTGATGGTCTACCTTGATGATGTTCTCATCTTGAGCAAAACTTTTGCACAACACTTGCTCTCCTTGATTTTTCAAAAATAATAAAAATTTCCCAAAATTCAAAAAATCGACTTCAAACCATTAGCTATAAAAAAAAATTTCACTCATACTAGATGCGATTAATAGGTGCACCAAATTTTTTTGCTCTAGACCTCATATTATTTATATATATATATATTTTTATATATGTATATATATGAATATTATATATATATTTTGGTTTTGTTTATTATATATATAATATATATGTATATAATTTAATTATAACCTTCTTTCTATAAATTATCTTTCAAAGATAATATGTCTTCAGTTTATATATATTTTATATACTATATATATTATATTATATATATATATATAATATATATATATATACCGTATATATATAATAGTACCCACTGGATTCCGGTTCGGCTTGCATTATACCAAGATGACCGTTGAACTGGAGTTCAATTGGTAACCTCCTTAAATATATTCTTCCAGAAATGCCGTTACTACTTGCAGTGGGTGCCAGTGAGTTGGTTTTACTAAAGAATGAACAGGAGTACTTAAGGAACCATTACCAATTGGAATTGAAAATAGACTTTAAGTCTGGGATGGTCATTCAGGAATGTTTACCAAGGATACGCCGACATATGACCCAAGAAGTAAATTTCATATTGATATGGGCCCTTACTCTGTTGGCATGAAAGCGCACCACCATTGAGAATGGACGAAGAAAAACTACTGTATTTGAACCAGATCTAGATTTTTCAATTGCAGATGTTCCTCGGTTGATGGAGGAAATTACAAACTACACCTAGAGCATCAACCCAAACTCTCGGGTTTTCCTGATGATACCACCTATTAAGGACGTACAGTTTTAACTGTAAAAGGTTAATACGTGCATGGGGACCTAGATATGAAAATTACTTAGAAAATGATCCTCACATGAATGCCTTCATTATGAGAAAGCACTCCATTCTCAGCTTTACAAGATTTGAAAACCTCTCATATAAAAATTATCCATGTAGGAATAAAGTTTGTTTTAGAGGAAATCATGTGTTGAATTTCCATTATGACACTAAAATTGCATCCAATAGGAGGAAAATAACCCCTCATGGGGCTTATCTCAGGTAAATGAACTTACAAATGGGATCTTCCTTGATCCTCGATGTCAAATACGGTAAGACAGGAATTCTTTAACGAATTTAAGAGAGCTTTAAATGAAGAAGAGGTTTTTCAGACAGTACATACTCAATTAGAAAGCTGTACATAATAACATGAATGTGGATCACAAATTAACTCATAATTGATATAATTTTGTATATAATTGTGGTTACTTAATAGAATATAGGAAAAAGAAATGTATTTTCATAACTTGGTATATATTCATAAATATATGTTAAAACATTGTAAATAGTACAGTCTGTATTAGGTTAATTGGGTTACTTATATTGTTGCCAAAGAGGATAATAATGTTGCTCAATTTTACCTGATCCTGAAAAGAGCCTGTAACAGGATAACCTAGACATAGAATTAGAATTGTATATATTGCTGTTATTCATATTACACAGTCAGTACGCCTTGAACATTCACCCTATGCTGAATCTGAGCCTTTCTACAGATAAATGTTTTGTTAAAATAAAGGGGGGGCTTAGATATAGTGCGGGGGATGTGGGGGTGGTCACCCTTGGCAAATCATAAAAGCAAAACATTTATTTTAATAGTTGTGATAATTAATTTTAGTAAAAAAATGGTTGTTTATTTTATATTCTGTTATGCAGAATATGGTATTTTCATTTTTATTTATGGTATTTGATTCATTTATTTATTAAATTTTTTACGTTTCATATATTTGTGTATGTAACATACACAAATATGTCATATTACGGGAATTTATTATTTTCAGCAATCTTAGTTATTTACTCTTTGTATGAAATTTTCTAATAATAAGTTCATAGTCATTATAGGATAGGCAGGTTAACTTATACGGTATGTCCTTTCACTCATTCTCATTCATGGAAGGAAATAATCATACATAAGGATTCTAAGGATTCTAAACCATTTTTGGATAAAGGTATGTTTTAAAAGTAAAGGTCATGGATAGAAGGCACATTTCATAATCTCTCATTGGATTAATTATATTAATTCTGTTACAGACAGAACTTCTTTGAGTTTCTGTCCATAGTTATACAAGACAAGTACAAACTGGAATTGTCCCAAAGTTGGGGTAAGGTTTATTAAAACAACAAATTGTTATTTTCTTTTATAACTCATGAGAGATGTATAAATATAATTCATTTCTGTATTGTTCAACAGACAACCGGTTTGGGGAGCAATATTTTCTTAAAGACAGACAAAGTTGGTGAACAATATTTTCTTAAACCGAAACCAATTAGAGGAGCAGATCCTCATTTAAAAGTGCCAACTCAAACTTATGGTTACTCACTCAAAAGCTTAATTAAGTATTCCAACGTTATTATACCACCTACTTTAACAAGTATATAGCATGCGGAACTGGAATCTGGTAGGGTTAGTTAGTACAATTCAAATTGTAAGGTTTAATCCACTTGTGCGGTTTGTCATGCACGTTTCTTGTCGTCATAACTATCATAAAATTTGGTCATACAGTGTAAATAAAAATTTTGTAGTAAAATATCAGTCAGTTCTTGGACATTCAGTAACCGCAATCAACCTTTATAGCTTGATCTCGGACATGAATGTCCGTTGTACATTGTTTAATCATATATATTGCCAAAGCAGTAATTAAATACTTATGTGTATGGTTATTAATATAATTCAGAATTAATCTTTAATAAACTTTATAATTTGTACTTTGGACTCATTTTTATTCACCATTATTTAAAACTACTGATTCTCTCTATCTTCCTTCTATCTATCATTATATTACTTAACTACTTAACTGTGTTACTCTGAACACAAGGTAGAGTTGCAATGTTAAAAGTGTTAATTATTAATAGCTGCCATGAGCTGTATGTGGTCCCTGTGACATTTTGACTCTGGGGAGGCTAAAGTTTAAGCTCCTATCCGGGTAAATTATAAAAGGAGCATAATCATTGTTCGTATTATATCAGGCCAGGAAGTTGGGGATCACTTTAGTAGAGGGCGACCACATTGAGGGGTCAATTAAATTCTCCCACCCAATTTTTCCATCAATTGCCCTGTAATGGGTTGCTTTAAATAAATTCACAAGCGAGAATGAATCACCTCTCTCCACTACAGCGTGTTTGGTCAGATCCCATGGTTTGTCAATATAATTAGTATCCACCCTGTATAGTACAAATAAAGATACAGTACTTTTATTATTTTATATTTCTCAAGCTCTAACGAAAAGAAATTTAACAACTTTTCTAAAATAAGGTCTAAACTGAGCACACAGTAGGACATTAGGACATTAGGACATTAGGAATATAGAGACAGTAAAAAGCCACATGGGCCTATCGAGACTGCCCCAGTCAACCCACTACCCAAACATGCTCATGCAAATCCACAAAGCACCCTAGGGCTTGTCAATTTGTTGTAACTACAAATCCACCAATTTGGCTTAGTCAAAACTAATGATATATAAATATGATACCCAAACCATCCACATGCATTAATAACTAAGTTATGGTCACACATGCCATCTAACAATAACTGCTATAACTAAAAACCCGCCAATTTGGCTTCGTCAATATATTATATGATACCCAACCCATCCATAAACGAATCTAACCGTTTCTTAAATGTTGCAATCGAGTCACACTCAACAACCTCCTCTGGCAGACTATTCCAAAATTAACAACCCTATTACTGATGCATGCCTTCTTTTTTTATATTTTTTTTTTCAACCCTATATATATAATGCTTTCTTCTTAATTTTCTATTATGCCCCCTGGTCACATTTCCATGTTCTACTTATGAAAAAATTTATTGGTCTCTTGTATCATGTGGACGGAGTTTGTAGTCTTGCTTATTCATTCCCCTCTGAAAATCGCCTTTCTACAAAAACATTTCCAACTCCTTCAGCCTCTCCTCATAAGCTCTTACCTCCAACCCAGAAATCATCCTTGGCTCTACGTTGCACTCTCTCTAGGCATATCTAAGTCTTCTTTAAATTAAGGGGCCCAAACTTGTGCCACAATACTCTATTACTGCCTAACATAGCTATTATACAGTTTACTTATTATTCCTTGCTCTTGTAAACAACATTGCGATTTATTATGCCCAGCATCTTATGTAGCTTTTTTAGAACATTTCCAAACATGCATTAGCACTTTCAAAATTACTGCTTATAATCACACCTAAACTTTTCTTGCGTCACAGACTCCAAAGCCATCACCATTCACCTCGCAGCTAAACCTTTTTATTTGAGTAACCTAGATGAAAAACCTTACACTTTTACTATTAAAATTCATTTGCCTTTTATCTGCCCACCCAAGAAGTTTTATCAAGATCATTTGAATCTTTAGACATCCTTCCACTATTCCTAACTGAGTGGCCACTTTAGTATCATCATGCAAAACTTAAAGACCTTGCATTTAAGTCCCTGGTCTAAATCATTTATATATATGAGAACAATAGTGCCCCACACTGAACCCTGTGGACACCACTCTTCACTATTTCCCATGATGATTTATCCCATTTAGTTGACACACTGTTTTCATTTCGCAACCACTCATTAATCCAACCATTACCACTCCACCTATACACATTGCAATAACTTTTTTCATTCAGCCTTATGTGGGGAACCTTATCAAAAGCTTTTACTAAAGTCTAAATATTACAATATCAACTGGATCTCCTCGGTCAATGGCTCTCCATAATGTATTCCATAAATTCTAGAAAGGTTTGTCTGACATGAACCTACCCTTTCTGAAACCATGCTGGGAGTCATACAATACCCTTTGTTATCTTCTAAATATTCTCTATATACCTTTCAGTAACGTTCCAGAAACCTTTACAACCAGAGGATGTTAAAGCTAACTGGCTATAATTTCCCAAATCTTCCTTACTACCTTTCTTCATAAATAGCACAACATATGCTGTTTTCCAGTCATCTGGGTACCTCACCAAATGTTATAGATCGCTTTAAAAACAAATACAGTGCCTTGCAATGCTTAAACTACCCTCTTTCAAAATTCTACCAAATACCATCAGGGCCTGCAGCTTTTACTCTGGGATCAATATGATCTAATAACGTTTTAATTCTTTACATTCAAATTCAAATTCTGTAAGTCATTTGTTACATGCATACAAGAACTATTAAGTCCTGAACTATTATCAATCTTTCCTCATATAAAACACTGAAGCAAAATAAAGCATGAAAATGTTGACAACTCCTTATCTGAAAACTAATTTTTCATTAATTAGACCAATGTCCTATTCTTACTTTTAAATTTATAAAACCTAAAAAACTCTTCAAGTTCTTATTACTATTCCTTGCTAAATAATTTTCTGCTCTCTCTTTGCCTTTCTTATTGATGGTTAAGTTCATTTTCTATTTTTTCCTATATTTTCATTAAAAGCTTCCCTATTACTACCCTGAATATTTTAAAAACATTCTGCGCTTTTCATTAATTTCTCTTTTATCTTCTCGTATTCCACCAAACAGGTTTTCTCTTTCGCCACCCTAATGGGTTTATCTTTTTATATTTATATTACTGATATTCATTGAAAATTTGTTTTAACACCCTCACTCGGATCTTACCATTTTGGTCTTTAAACTCCTCTCCTTAGTCCCAGTCAGTATAACTAAGGCATGTCTCGAAATTTGGTAAAATATCGCCATTTCGAAATCTTATGATCTGTTCCTTATTTAACGTTGGATAAACAGCATGAAAACCAGTAAAGTAATGGCCTGCCTACTAGCTGGATAGCCAGTTACTCAGCTCATTTATTTATTTTATTTACAGGAGTCAAATAATGGGTTATAAAAGCTCAGTAAGCGACAATATCTCCACCTATCTCTCATACAGAAAAACGCTAGTCTCTCCTATGCAGTTTCTCTTTATCAATACGCTGTGAGGTAAAGCTCACGAATAGTATAGTATGTACTAGTTGTAAAATATAGTAAATTACATATATTAATCCAATGATGGTTAATCCATCGTGCGAGAATAACCTACCATGACACCTCTAGATTTATACTCATGTAAAACGCATAAGAGAGCTTACAGTGGTTATTCGCTAAAAAAGAATGATCGTAAAAGAAGAATATGGTTGATCAATTACACAAACTTTTATAATCAATGTATCTTCTGCAGGCCTCAATAACCTGAGTGCAATAATATTTTGGTCATCTTCCTGAGGTGGAATCTGGCAAAACTTTCTGTGACTCTCCAGAAAATTTCCCATCCTCAATATGACGTTGGCATTCCCTAATTTCTTGGGGCTCTATTGTGAGATCTTCCACAACAGAACCAGCTAGTTTCCCCGGTTTCGAAGGGCAGTCCTTTCCTGAAAGATTACTCTTACAATAAGGACAACTCAACTGGATCCCTTTTTTCTCAGGACAGTTTTTCACTAAATGTCCAATTTCTTTACGACGAAGACACTTTCCTTGGGCCTCATAACAATCATTAAAAACATTTCCCCTTTTACCACAATGCTGACAAAATGGTCTTGCTCGACATTGACTCATGAGGTGCCCCTTTTTCTTTCAAAAACGACATTTAACATTTGCACTCTGTCCATTATTGGACCCTCTATTTTTATAAAAATTTTATATAAAAGGTCTTGCATTGATATATGAACTGTTACATTAGTGGACTTTATCTATTAGGAGTGAGGATATACTGACTTTAGAGTCCCATTGAATTAATACTACGTATGATTCATTTTATGTGTTTTATTATTAGTCATTCGCCTCGGTACCTTGATTGATGTTTACTGTGATGAGTGAGGCTCTATTTGTCAAAAATGAACAACAATCATGTTGAATAAGATTATGTGGGTAGGGTATTACTTACGGAGACATACAGTGACATTAGTTACTGAGATCATTGCTCATTATCAGTCAAAATATCCACTATGTCAGGGACACTTTTACCTTCTGCTTTCTTAAGGGGATCATAATTAATGTCTACTATCGCTACAAGGCGCTCCCATGGGACCTGTATACCCAAAGTATTTTCAATGGTACTAAAAGTAGCCTCAACTTGCTGTTGCACTTTTAAGTGGCAACAACTGAGGAAATTTCTCTGCTAACCAGATGTCAATTATTTTTCATCTAACATGTCATGATCATGGAAATGCACGGTATAGTGTACTCCATAAGCCAGATTTTACGAAAGTTTAATTAGCAATACAAGTACTGAGGAATCATTTTCTACCAGTCTATTATGAATCACATGTGCATTATCTTAGATAAATATAAATATATATAAGTTCATTTTTCTATAATTTTGTGTTCTATTTAGAAAAAAATGAAGGTGTTGCAAAAGCTATTGAAGAATTATCAGCATCA